>CAWVNO010000753.1:951445-1154005 GCA_963930645.1 Salticus scenicus
TCAAATTAAAAATAAATTTTGAAACGGATTATGTGTTAAATTTGAGCAATCCCTTCTGCATTTCTAATGAAAATTTAGATTCTGAATATTGAAACAGCATCAGTCCTTATCACAAAACAGAGAAAAAAACATTACTAAACTTCAATTTTTAATACTTGTTTGATTTTTTTAACTGTTTGATTTGCATATTTGTAATTCATAAGAATTTCGGAGGGGGGGGGGATTGAAAAATATTAACTATGTAATCTCTCACTCAAATTTCAAAAATCCCACGTAATTTTTTTGTCAGAGTGAGAAAATCCTACTATGTTTTTTTTTTTTTTTTTTTTTCTCTCTAGTGTGAACCCTGCTGTTTAATAGCAAAATAAGCATACTGAAGACAGTTAAATGCTTTAAACATGGATAAAATATGCAAGGTTGCAAAATTAATAATATAAATTATATATATATGAAAGAATAGAAAAAATTAATACTTTATTTTATTATTTTAAACTAATATCGTAGAAAGAAATCCTAATCAAAGAAAATTCTTTTCAAAATCCATAACTTGAAATTATTTCTAAAATTTCCCCTGTAAAGTGTTTAACAGTAAAACACTTGCCCATTACAAAAGTCAGAAAATTGAACATCTTATAGAATAAAAATTTCTGAATCGTATGCAATTCTCCTTTTCTTGCAGTTAAATAACACATATTAATTAACTCTGGATTTCTAGGTAGAGCTAGAGGTTTGCATGGGCCGGGCTTACGACGCCAGACCAGCCCTCGGGCTGAATTTTCAATTTGATCTCGGGCTGGGCTGGGCTCCGGCTTAATTTTATTTTGCAAGCTCGGGCCGGGCTGGGCTTGGGCTCAATTTTTTTGTGTATACTCGGACTGGGCCTTTTCTGGTTTCTTCACATAATCAACAAAAAAGGAAAATGATAAAATATTTCTTCAGTTATTTATTTTACATAATTTTACAGGCTGGTATATTACACAAAATTTTATTTTGTTAAGAAATGTCTGTAACTACAATTTAATTGCTTATCAATCTGTCTGTTCGCGATCCGATTTTCCGCAAATATTTTTAGCATGTCTCGAAATTAATATATTTTATTTCAAGTAATATTAAATGGTTTCCTATTCAAAATAGTATGCATGCCACTACTAGTTTGTGCACATGTTCAAACAAAAGAAATTAGATATGTTACTGTATATAAGCAGGCTTTGTGTTAGAGGTCTACACGGGGCGGGCTTACAGCCCGAGCCCAGCCTGGCTCTCGGGCGAAATTTTTAAATCTGTCCTTGGGCCGCCGGGCCCAGGCTTAAATTTTTTTTGTAAGCTCGGGCTGAGCCAGACCTAAATGAATTTTTTTCCGGGCTGTGTTGGCCCGAATCTTTTTCTGGTTTCATTGTTAATCAACAAAAAAGGAAAACGATAAAATATTTCTTCAGTCATTTATTTCACGCAATTTTACAGTCTGGTTGATCACATAAAATTTTATTTTGTTAAGATATGTCTGTAACTTCAATTTAATTGCTTATCAGTTTGTCTCAAAATTAATATAATTTATTTCAAGTAATATTAAATGGTTTCCTATTCAAAACAGTATGCATGTCACTACTAGTTTGCACACATGTTCAAACAAAAGAAATTAGATACGTTATTGTGTTTAAGGCTTTGTGCATTATGGTCTGTAGAGTTTAGGTGGTATGAAGGCTATAAAAATCTGGATGCTGTAACTTTTTCTCCAAACTCCTTTTTCTTTTCTCCAGTGCACTGAATGAAAGTAGCATCATTTTTAGCAAGTACAAAAGCCTCAAATATGGTTGGATTACAATTAAAATTTTGTTTACAGGATCACATGAAAGATTTGTATACATTACGGTACATAAGAGGAAATGGTTCAAGGTGCATTTTTTTAGTAGTAATAACCATTTTAAATATCGTCCTATATCGTTTGATCAGTGCTAATATTTTCGATTTGACTTTCTGTCTGTCTTTGTGCCTTCTGTACGTTTGTAATAATGAACTTTTGTTTATATATAATTTAATTACCTTGTAAAAGTTCAGCAGTTTTGTTAAAGAAGATTCTATTGCTTCGCTATATAAAACCTTTGCAAAACACATACTAAAAATCTTTTTCATAAAAAGGCATGCATTTTTTTTTTTTTTTTTTTTCATATTTTTTAATTGGGCCGGGCCCGGTCTGATTTTATTGTTTTTTGTCAGGGCTGGGCCGGGCCATACACTGGCAAAAAAGTAAACGGGCCGGGCCTGGGCTGAATTTTTCAATTTCATACCGGGCCGGGTAGGCAAAACTTTCATACGGCCCGGGCCACAAAACTCTGGCCTGTGCAGACCTCTACTTTGTGTCCTATGGTCTGTAGAGTTTAGGTGGTATGAAGGCTATAAAAATCCTGAGGCTGTAACTTTTTCTCTAAGACTCCTTTTCCTTTTCTCTAGTGCACTGAATGAAAGTCGCATCATTTTTAGCATGTGCAAAAGCCTCTTTTCTATTGAATATGGTTGTATTATTACTATTAAAATTTTGTTTACCAGATCACATAAAAGATTCGTATACATTACAATATACAAGAGGAAATGGTTGAACATGCAATTTTAGTAGTAATAACCATTTTAAATACCGTCCTATATTGTTTGATGAGTGCTAATATTTTTGGTTTGACTTTCTGTCTGTATTTGTGCCTTCTGTGTAATAATGAACTTTTGTTTATATATAATTATCTTGTAAAAGTTCAGCAGTTTTGTTAAAGAAGATTCTATTGCTTCGCTATATAAAATGCAAAACACATACTAAAAATCTTTTTCATAGAAAGGCATGCATTTTATTTTTATTTTACATATTTTTGAATCGGCCGGGCCTGATTTTATTGTTTTTGTCTGGGCCGGGCCAGGACATACACTAAAAAATAAATGGGCTGGGCCAGGCCTGGACCGAATTATTCATCTCATACTGGGCAGGACCGGGTAAGCAAAGCTTTCGTACGGGCCGGGCCTTGAAATTCCGGCCAGTGCAGACCTCTAATTCTGGGTCTGAGCTAAACTGTCAATCATAAAATTAATAACCAATGAAAAAGTCTATGAAAAGATTAAATTTGCACCAAAATTAAATCTATTTAAGTGGCTGCATGCAAAAATCAGTGCTTTTTTGCATGTTGTTCCTGCCTAAATAAATTCAAGCCAAATATCACCCCAGGACCGTACTCTGGATCAGAGTCATTAAGATTGTACATTATACTGATGCTACTCGGCCCGCATTTGAATGCTCAGAATGCTTTACCTGCTTGATGATATATGGGGTAAACTCAATTTTCTCAATAAATGCAATGTTCCTTCTCCAGGGTTCCCACTCTTAAAAAAGAAAAAAAATCAAGGACTTTTCAAGTACTTTTCAAGGCCTATTTGAAATTTTTCAAGGACTAGGGGAAAATCGCAGAACGCTAGGCCTATACACAAAACTTTAGTAACTACTTTCATTAGTAATATTTTTTTTTATAATTAGAATAACTTTGCCTGTTTTCCCGATACATTTTTGATGGATTGACCTAATTAACTTTTACAAGAGTCAAAAAACGATTAGTTCAAGATTTGGAATGATTATGATTATTCCAAAGTTTTTAGGTTTGAGTCCTGGTCTAGACACTTTCTGCTCAAAATTAATGACCAGTCTATCAAACAGGTATGAGACTGGCAAAAAAAACCCCAAATAAGCTGAAACTATATGCAAAAGCAAGACAATGAAATGAGAATTTTATGACAAAATCATTATATTAGACAATGACGTGCACATGTGGAGATGGAGATAGTTTAGCCTTGACAGAATTCGCACTAAGCCAGTCTATTGGAGTGGAAAATTCAAGGATTTTCAAGGACTTTGCACAAAATTCAAGTACTTTCAAGGGCCCTTGAAAAAGAAAATGAAATTCAAGTACTTCTTAAGGACTTTCAAGGACCGTGGGAACCCTGTTCTCTGAATTGTCTGAAGAATCTTTTTAAAATCATTCATTTTTTTGTGAGATATTCATTTTAGGTTCAATGACTCTGTAAAATATCCATTTTTAATTTGACGATTTTTGTGAAGTGTCTATTTTTGGATCGGAATTTTTCAGGTTTTGATCTTTATCATTTGTATTGCCTTTTTGAGAAAAAAAATGTTTGTCAGTTCTTAAGCCCTATGACTTACACAAAATGCTGGGTATTTTTTCTCCCTGTTTCTGTGCAAAAAATTTTGTAGTAAAAGCATTTGTTCTGGGAAATAAGCCACACCTTTCTGCATATTCTGCTTTAGTGTTCTTCACTAACAGAGATTAAACAAAACTCCTGTGTTTAAAATGAAAACTGCTGTAGAAATTAGGAAATAATACAGGATACAACAAAAGAGACAGTAAAGAAATTTATAGATCAAAAACCAAAGACAAATCAATATTAAACCAAACTGAGCTAGAACAAAAACAATGTTCACATAAGAAAGAGTAGAGGGAAATTTAACAAATTAGCTAGACTTAACTGGAGGTGCCTATGAAATGAAACAGCTATTTGTCCTGCTTTTTTTGGCAATTTTTGTTTTTACTTTCTTCTATATGTAATATAGAGAAAGTATTGGATTCGCGAAAATTTTCGACCTCCGTTTTTTGATGGATCTACACATTTTGGGATGTCCTGAACACGAATTGATAGTTTTTAAAAAATGTCTGTCTGTGCGTCTGTCTGTCTGTATCATTTTTTTGTGGACGCTGTATCTCATGAACCAATGAATGAAATTTAACCAAACTTGGTATTTAGTTGCACCCTGACATGAACTGGTGCCCATTAGATTTGGGGATCAATAGCTCAACAGGTGGCGCTGTGATCGCATTTTATGCAAATTTTTAACATGGCAGCATAGGACAAAATTCTGTATAAATGGGCATAATGAGAGTTATATTAAACTTTTGATTGTTAAATTAATATGAATTATTGATAATAGTAGTAGTTAACTAGGAAAAAACATTTGTGCATGGGGGGGCATCGGTTGTGGCGTATCCAGGATTTTTCCAAGGGGGGGAGGGGGGGGGGGGGTTCGTCCTTCCGAAATTTAATTACGTTTAATTAGGTTTAATTAAGTTTAATTAAGCTTATTTAAGTTTAATTAAGTTTAATTAGGTTTAATTAAGTTTATTTTTAATTAAGTTTAACAATCTTTTAAAGTATCTAAATACTTGCCGAAAATAAGAGTAAGAAAATGAAAAACAGTAAAACAAACTCACCAATTAGAAGATCAAACTAAAAAATCTTTAATTAGCGACGAATAACGTAGAGCCTGTACAAACTGCTACACAAAACATAAAATTCAATACATAGTTAGACAAAATATTTCATTGAATTTTCTTATTTACTGAGCGAAGTCTAATCGACGAGAAGTTTTCGCTAGTTCATTTAAAATGTCTTCTACTGTTGGGGTATTGTTTGGGTCACTCCTTCAAGGTCACTACTTCAACTTCAATGGTCACCCCTTCCCCCTATGGTCGACCCCTCTTGTCCTTGAGTATGAACTCGTAAAAGTAAATCCTTTCAGAGAATTGTTTTCAGGGGAAGCATGTTTTGCGCCGCGCAAATGAAGTGGTTTAGTTATTTTCAGGACTGTTTATCACCGAGTAATGAAAAAAAAAGTTAGTCATAATTTTAAATTACTTCCTAGAAAAAAATATTCTACGCTTGCCATACATTTTTTCCGCCTGAAATGTGAAAAAAAAAATGTTGGGAACAGCCTAATTTTTCTTATCATACATTTTGTCAAGGGGGGCCCTTGCATACGCCACTGCATAACAAACAGAATTTAGGAAAATAATCCACAGCATTTAAGAAAGTTAATAATAAGGAAGAAATGCAATGGATTTCAGAAAGAAAATGGTCAATTATATTATATAAAAATTCTGCAACCTCTCTAAAAGCATGCTCTAAATAATAATTGAAGGTACTATCTTATAAGAATGAAAGTGTAGAAAAGAAAAAAACACGGGGAGAAAAACAAATCAATAAGATTTGCTGAAGAAGTCTCAGAAATGAGATAAAATTGCAATTATTAATATTTTAGTGATTTTATTTATTTATTTATTTATTATTATTTTTTTTTTAAATAAGAATATATATTTAATTACAATTTCAGATTAATAATTCATTATCAATATCTTAAAAATATTTTTTTGGGGGGGTGAAAGGGTAATAGAAATAAAGAATGTGAATATTATCAAAGTTTACTTTGACCAAAAAAAACTTTCTTCAAAACTACTAATTTTATACCTGTAAATTTGCTTTTCTTCTTTGAATTTTTCGAAATACAGTTTCAATATCTGGAAATCTTGAAATGATTTTGGATGTTTCATCATGAAGAGCAAAATCTTTAACAAATATCTCAACAAGATCAAGACGTTCCTCTAAAAAAATACAAAAATAAATAAATTTAATTTATTAATTGATAGAGTAGACAGTTGATATTAAACTGTTTCTTGATTGAAAGAAAAAAAATAAATTAGCTATGCTTTGCTATCAAGAAATTATTACTTGAAATATAAATAAATACAAATTTTGAAGTCTCTATTTAAAATCAATATCATCAATACTTGCCCAATTTTCTTAAATCCATTAAAGGTTGCTTGATCCATTGGACTAAAAGTCTTTCACCCAAGTGTGTGCGACAATTATTAAGATGACCCATGAGGTAATGCTTTTCATAGAAATCTATAGAAATGAAGTCATATATTATTAAAAGAAGACTTGGTGCTAGATAACTAAACACACAAAAAATCTTCAATGTCTTGAGCATTAAATGTAATAATGAAATAGCAAACAACTGTTTTGGTAGCTTTTAGCGTATTGTCATCAGTGCATAAAGAAATGAAAGGGAAGTACTCCTATGCATAAGAAAGGAATCTGATTCTAATCAATCAATAAGGTAGAATGTGGGGAATTAGGCATTAGGAAAAAAAGAAACATTACAAGTATTGTTTCTTAATTTCCTATTGGCTTATCTCCTACATTCTGCCTAGTAATTTTATTGGTTAATTAGAATCAAATTCCTTTTTCTGATATGTAAGAGCAGCTCCCTTTCATTTCTTTATGCACTGATGGCAATATGTTAAAAGCTACCAAAACTGCTATCTGCTATTTCATTATTCCTTTTGCTGTTCAAGATGTTGAAGTCATATATTGTTAACTAATTGAAAAAAAAAAAAATTATTTAATAGAGTTGCATTAAATTCACACTAATAAGGAACCTAGCATAAAAATGATTTCAAATTTATGAATTTACATTCAAAACATAGTACTAAATAGAAATCAAAGAAAAAGAAAATACTTTTATTACATAACTAACATATTGTTGCAAATCTGTAAATAATTCCTTTATTTTTTTATTTATTTATTTATTTATTTTTTTTTTGAGAAACACATTCAACGAGGCTTGGTAAGTTGATAAAATGTCAATTTTCTGCCTTTCTAGCTCTTTTTTGCATTAAAGTAGCTAATTGCCTTATTGGAGCTTTTTAATGTGTTTTTAAGGGAAAATTAGCTACTTTAACATGAAAAAGAGCTAGAAATGCAGAAAATTGACATTTTATCTACTTACTAAGCCTCTTTGAAAGAATTTCTACAAAAATAAATAGAATTATTTACAAATTTGCAACACTGCCCCTTTCCCAAAGGCTGCACATCCTGGGCAACCCTTGGTCAGGAGGCAAAACTAAACAAGCTAAACAATCTAAAATACAAAAACTAAGTTGCATATAACAAAATTACAATAGTTTTCAAAATTAAGTGAGAAATATTTAAAATATTTACAAATAACTACAAATATTTACATACAAATACTTACATTACACATACACAAATTTAACAAATATTTACATTTCAGATTTGAACATTACCATTAAGTGTGGTATGTAGCTAGTCGATCGCAATGGATTACCTTCGATTTTGATGATGGTGTTTTAGCAATTCTTAGCACCACGTCATTCAGTCTTTTTAAGATTGTGTAGGGATTGTCCCAGTTACACTGTAGCTTGGGAGAGAGTCCGTGTCGAACAGGGTTCCACAACCAAACTTTGTCTCCTTCCTTGAACTCATTTGGATTTAGATCGTACCTTGTTTTCATCTTCTCCGTTGCCATGTGAGTCTGCTCCTGAGCAAAGTTATGCACGTCTTCAATTCGGCTCTGGAGATCTTGGAAGTACTCCTCTGGCGATGAAGGTAAATATGGTAGACAATCATACAAAAGATCACTTCCAAAAAGCATCTATGCTGATGTATAGCCAGTGGTTTCGTGGACATTACTTCGATAAGCCAGTAGGAACAAAGGCAGTTTCAAGTCCCAATATTGCTTGTTCCTTGACACTAGAAGAGAAAGGTTATTCAGGATGGTACGGTTAAACCTCTCGACCATGCCGTCCAATTGGGGATTTAATGATGTTGTCGGGGTTTTGTCTATGTCGAGTAATTGACATAGTCCTTTGTAAAAGGACAGAAGTAAAGTTCATACCCTGGTCGGTATAAAGTTGTAGGGTTGTGCCGTATCTTGACACCCATTGTTGTACTAGAACCTCTGTGACTGTGCATGCCTCTTGATCAGGAATGGGATATGCCTCAGGCCACTCGGTGAAATAGTCTATCATGATGAGGATGTACTTATTTTCCACTGGAGGTCCGTGGCAAAGTACCCAAGATGTCAAGTGCAATCAGTTCAAATGGTGCTCCTATGTTATATTGTTGTAGTCTTCCTCAGCTTCGTTTCTTTGGGCCTTTACGTGCCGCACAAGCATGACAGGATTTACACCATTTCTCCACGTCCTCCCTTGCCTTGCATCAGTAGAAGCATTCTCAAACTTTCTGTGGAGTCTTCATCACCCCAAAATGGCTTCCGGTAGGGCTACTATGCAGCTGCTCAGGAACATCTGGAATCTTCAATCTCGGTAATAAAACCTGACATCTGAAACTCCTGCCATCGTCAGTTTCCCATTTTCTATATAGTATGCCATTTTTAATATGAAGTGTGTCACAGAATGCCCAATAACTCTTCGTAATAGGGCTAAATGTGGAGATATCCTGCCAGGTAGGCCTGTTGTTGTTCATATCTTTCAGTTGTAATATTAGCTTTATGCCAGGATCTTCCAACTGGGCTCATCTAAGTTCTTGGTCACTCCACTGGTCCAGTTTCAGTGGTATTGAGATTGTAGCTTGGCAGGCAACTGGATTTATCTGCTGGTAATTCTCTTCAGCTGTAGAGCAGTATTTACAGCTTTCCAAGCAGGGCTTCCATGACAGGGCATCTGCATTACCATGTAGAGTTGTAAAGAAAAAAACTGATACATTAGATTTATACTTTTCTTCTTTAACATTGACTGTTAAAAACAACTTTTCAGAGCTCCGAGTATTGCGCAATACTATTTGTGAATTTTCCCCCCCTCCCATCGAACTATGTCACGTGACTCACTCAAAAAGAGAACTGTGATTAACTTTTGTTTTAGTTAGAAGTGTGGTATTGCGGTGTGCAAATATGTAGCAGTGGGCTCTCTAGCCGATTAGCCAAACATGTTAAAAATTAATCAGTTTCATTTCTTTTGTAAATAGTTATTTCTTTTGTGTGCTGTGTATCATCGTAATGTGTCCGTGAAATTAAAAATTATGTTTTAAGTGTGACAATGAGTCAAGTCATCTTCTTTATAAATTTTAAGAACATTCTATTCTGCATTCGTTGTTTAAATTGGCATCCCAACGTTGGGCCGAATGACTAAGTGATGTCGGCGGCTACAGAATGGAAAATAATTACAGATAAGTAAATTTTAATATTTATTTGATGATTGTTTGAACAGGAGCTAAAGGAATTTGGGCATTGTACGAGTGTGTTAATAAGTTAACACTTGGAAATATTGATTATCCTAATCAATGATTAGATATTTCTTAGAATCTTAATTCTAGATATGTTTAACAGATTATTCCGATCATCCTGATCTTAGCGAATTTTAGATCGCCCAGATCTTATTATATTTGCATACCAGTTTCCTTTAGTCTCTGGAAGTTATTTTTTGATTCATATTTATTGATATATTAAGAATTTTGATAATTAAACAAGAATGTAGAATGCTATTTCTTAAGAAATAAGTTGAAATAATGGTGTATTGATGTAAAATAAAATATATTCTAATATAATTCTAACATAGAAAAAATAAATTAAGTAAATCATAGCATCAAGTTGCTTAGAGTAAATTAAGAACAACATTTCTGTTTTTCGGTGCCATTGCATTTTGCAAGGAAAAATAAACAAGTGAACTTTCATTATTATTGCGTAATCACTTTCAGTAAAAGCGAAAAGAAAAAAGTTTTTGTTTACTTTATGATTTATTATGGCATTTTAAAAGATTAAATAAAAGTTAATGTATAAATATTTTGATCTTATTGAACAGATTTATTTCTGATAAATGAATATAGAATAAATATTATTTTCTCTTGAACACATTTAGGAATTATAAAATAATAAGCAACTCATAATACATAATAATAATAATGAAAGAATGAATAAACAATTTTTTGTTGTTGTTGAATAAAACGAATTTTACACAGATTTGTTTATAATAAAGATATATTAAATAGAGATCTTGTTTATTTTGTTGAATTGATAATTATATTTTTATCATTTGCATTAAAAATAAAATTTTGGTGGAATCTGTACATCAATTTGAAATATCTTGTATTTTCAATTACTCAGAAATGTTTCAGGAAGAGTATTTCTATTTACTTTGAAATAATTATTTGAAAATAGGGGTTAAAAGAGTTATTATTTCCTTTATATGTTCTTTATTACTTTAGTTCTTGAATTTATTTATTGAATAAATTGGTTAATTTAAGTTGTTTAACATATAACAATAATATATATATATATTTTAGTGATCTCTGTGATTTATATAAAATATTTTGGGCTATATACGTTCGCGTACTGCACATTTTTAGATATATATTAAATTATTAAAATTCAGTTTAATCATGTCTTAGATGGCTAGAGGGAAAAAACAAGATCTAATTGAATTAGCGGGCGAATTAGATATAAAAATAGATGAAAATTTAAAACTTTTAGACATTAGAAATGCTATAGTGGAAAGTCCAGATTATGATGCTGAGTTTACTAAAGAATGTTTGAATCGTATTATAAGGGACAGGAAAGAAAAAGAAGATTTTCCGCTGAAAGAAAAAGAATATGAAAGGTTATTTGAACTAGAGAAAACCAAATTACAGGCACAAGCTAGTAATGCTCCTGATGCAGTATTACCTACCATGGCCCTTTCTTCCGTAGACACAAGCATGCCAAAATTAGAAATAAGCAAATTAATCCCAAATTTCGATCCGAAAACCGCTGATATAACCTTATATTTAGATTTATTTGAAAAACAATTAACATTTTTGAAGGTACCAAAACCAAAGTGGGTCGTATATCTTGTAGGTCTTTTGCCAACTGATGTCGCCAAACTAATTGCAAAAGAATCAGTTGATGATGCTCAGAATTATGATAATGTTAAGGAAATTCTCTTAAAACGTTTTAAATTAAGTGCTGAGAAGTTTCGACAACTTTTTGCCCAACACCGTAAATGTCCAGAAAGTACATGGCGAGATTTTTGTTTTGATTTGCAAAACTATTTTGATGGGTGGCTTAAAGAATCTAAAGTTTCATCGTTGGAAGAGTTAAAAGATTTAATATTGGCAGATCAAATAAAAAAGAAAGCTCCTCCCGAATACAAAGAGCATTTTTTGGACCACTGGAGCGAGTGGAACAATCCTCTTGAACTTGCCGATAAACTAGATGCATATGAAGAACTTAGACTAGTAAGAAATAAAAATGTTAGAAAGGAATCCCCTAAATTCCCACATGGAAATACTTCCCAAAATTCAAGAAATCACCCCCAAAATTCTAAAACTGCGTCATCGAGAGATTATACGAAAAATGAAGATCGACCACGTGTTAGTTGCTATGGTTGTGGCAAACCAGGTGTTATTAAGGCTAAATGCTCCGCTTGTTCCCCCTCTTCTAGGAAAAGTTCAGCTGAGTTCAAAACTATTCACCTTCAGTCATTATCTATCGAAGAACCTCAGTCGACACTTATAAGAGTAAAAATTAATGGAATAAATGGAATAGTGTGTGCTGACACTGGAGCCAGTCACACTATAGCTGGTGAAACATTATATCACCTCTTAACAAAACGAGGTGTAGAATTTGAGAAAACTTGTATGAATGTAACGTTAGCTGATGGTCTCCAAAATGAAACTGAAATCTATTCAGCCGAAGTAGATGTACAAATTGAAGGACGATCTTTCCGAATAACTTTGTTTGCGTTACCTACTGCAAAGAATAACAGAACATTGTTGGGAAATGATTTTTTGCGTACTGCTGGAATCGTTTTGGATATTCGAAATAATATATGGTATTACCATGATAATCCAAAGCAGAAATTTGATTTCAGTGAAGATGATTTCAGGCCGTCTGAAAATCCAGTATATTCTGCTGAAGTTAACGAGCTTATGTTGAAAGAAAATGAAGGAGCCCATCTTTCTGATGAACAAAGGTCAGAACTGAATAATTTATTGAATGAATATGAAGATATCTTTGAACCAGGGGAAGAACCGACTAATAAAATTCAACACTATGTTGACACTGGAAGTAGTCCTCCTGTCGCAGTACCGCCGTACCGCATGTCCCCAGCAAAGAAAGAGATGTTGAAGAAAGAGCTAGACGAGTTGTTAGCTAGCGGAACAATAGAAGAATGTGAATCTCCTTATGCTTCACCGGTGGTATTAGTACCTAAGCCTAATGGTCAAGTACGACTTTGCGTAGATTATAAAAAACTAAATTCTATTACAAAAACTGATAAATACCCATTACCCAGAATTGATGATCTTCTTCACGAAGCTAAACATACCCCTTTTATGTCAACCATTGACTTAAGGAATGGGTACCATCAAATTGAAGTAAACCCTGCAGACCGTGACAAAACTGCTTTTATTTGTCCATTTGGAACTTTCCGATACCGGAAAATGCCTTTCGGCCTCAAGAACGCCCCATCAACATTTCAACGTATGATTGATAATTTTAGAAATTCCTTAAAGAACATATTAGTCCTTTCCTATTTAGATGATATTATCATCTTGTCTGAAACTTTCAATGAACATTTAGATAATTTGAGTGCAGTTTTTAGGAAATTACAAGAATTTAAGTTGCACGCTAACCGTGAAAAATGCAATTTCGCTTGTAACCGTGTAAAATATCTGGGACATTACATTACTAGTAAAGGACTTGAAGCTGATCCTGATAAAATTGCTGCAATACAAGAAATACCAGCTCCAAAGAATGTAAAGCAACTGCAGTCCTTCCTGCAAACTTGCTCATGGTATAGAAGGTTTATCCCAAAATTCTCTGAAGTTGCTAGACCTTTGACTAATTTGACGAAGAAAAACGCTGTTTGGGTTTGGGGAGAAGAACAAGAAACATCTTTCAGAACCCTAAAACATCTTCTAATGAGTCCACCCATCCTCAGTCAAAATGATCCAACTAAACCAAACATATTAAGAACAGACGCTAGTAACTATGCCCTTGGTGCAGTTTTGTTACAAGGCACTGGAGCAGAAGAACATCCAATTGAGTATGCAAGTAGGTTACTCACAAAGGCCGAAAGAAACTACTCCACGACTGAAAGAGAGGCCTTAGCCATCGTATGGGCTTTGGACAAGTTTCGTGCATATATTGACGGTCAAGAAGTCACTGTAGCAACCGACCATCAACCTCTTAGATGGTTAATGAACTTAAAGTCTCCAACAGGTCGCCTCGCGCTTCAACCTGAAGATAGAATACGTGCCTGGTAAGGCTAATGTTGTTGCTGATATGTTGTCCAGACCCTTCTGTCCACACGAAGAAGGAAAATGTGAAATTTGTTCAATTTCAATAGATATCCCTCCGCGAAGTCCAAGAGAAATACGAGAAGAACAATTAAAAGATGAAGATATAAAGAAAATTATCGAGTCTTTGGAAAGTATCGATAAGAATGAAGATTTCGCTAACTGGAGTAGTCGTGGTTACTTGATGAATCAAGGCGTTTTATATAGATATTCTCCCGAAACAGAATCAGAAGAAGCGCAATTAGTAGTCCCGGTTCAAGAGCGAGAAAGAGTGTTAAAAGAGCATCATGATGCACCCTCAGCTGGACATTATGGAATTGAAGGAACATTCGATAGAATCGCAAAGCGGTACTACTGGACTGGTATGCGAAGATATATTACAGAATATATTAAGAATTGCCCCGATTGCTGTCGTTATAAACCTAGTAACCAGAAGCCATCTGGATTATTACAAACACCGATCTATAATCAACGATTTGAATCCCTTTCAATTGATTTATTCGGCCCTTTACTTAAAAGCAATGAAAAGAAACGGATCTTCATCATAGAAGATTGTGCCACCAAATGGGTGGAACTATTTGCATTAACTTCCGCAACTGCTAAACAGTGTGCGATCACTCTAATAGAGGAAGTGTTGCTTAGGTATGGTTTGCCTAGAAGGGTAATAAGCGACAATGGGCCGCAGTTCGTAAGTGCTGTAATGCAACAAGTTTGTTACATCCTGGGAATCGCACAAACCCTAACTCCGGTTTATCATCCACAGGCAAACCCTGTGGAAAGGAAGAACAGAGATCTAACACCCCGTCTGGCCATGTTGGTTGGGAATGATCATACTACCTGGAGTGAGAAGCTACCAATAATTAGATTTGCCCTTAACACAGCAAAATGTGATGCAACCGGCCAGACAGCTGCATATTGTTAGGAATAACAGCTATATGATTTTCTATAAAAGTTCTTGCCATTTATTGTCTTGGTTTAAATAATTTATTATATATTAAACTTTATAACATTTATTTAGATCAATATTTCATTAATTAAGTTATATTGAAACACAATTTTCTATTATATAAATCAAATTATAAATAATTTTTGAAAAGACTTTTATTAAAATATTTTTGATAACTTACTTAACTTTTAACTTCATTTAATTCATCTTCCTGTCATTTAATCAAAAATCACTTATTTTATAGTCTTCAGTAAATTAGCTTCCGTGGCATAAAATGTAAACAAACTTTCACATTCACTTCACTAAGTAAAAAAAGAATTCATAACTAATTGTTTTCGTTCGATTCCGTTCGTATGACGATGACGTCATTCTGTTTTGACCAGTCATTTTTTTTTATGGATTCAATTGATTTAACTGTTTATTTAACGTTATGCTTATGCATATTAATTTGTCTGGCACATATAAAAAGATCGTTTTACTCATTGTGAGTGCTTCATTTCTTTTTTCTTTAGGAGCTGGTCTCTTAATTATAAACAGTAAATGGCAATTATAATCTAAATTTAATCTTCTATAATGAGTAAAGTAAAAATATATTTTGTTATGTGTTTGACAAATCTTCAATAGATATGTTTTTTTCTTCTGTGATAAAAAGTTGTTTTGATGCATGTAGTCACCAGCTGATGTTACAAGTAATGTTGTTCTATATTTAAGTGCTGATATTTTATTTATTGTCATCTACATTGAATCATCCAAAAAATAAACTTTATTTGTTATAATATGAATAGTCTTCATTTCAAGAACACTTTTTTATTTATGCTTCAAATTAACTCAGTAACGTTTTTCATCTGCTCAATAGTTTAAACTCTGCAAGTCAAGATTATTTATTTTAAAGAGATTACTTTTTATTAATTAAACGTTTAGCGTCTCCTTCTTTGACAGATAAAGGTTATGGGCAGTCATTACTTTTTTGAAGCAGCTGTCATGTTTGTTTTGATTATCGTACGTATGGAAGATGGTGAATATAGGTCAAGTTCATGAATCAAAGTACTTTTTATCTTTTGTGGTTTTTCTTATTTTGTTTTCGTTTCTCCCGTGAAGGATGGATCGTATTTAAATATGATAATGAAGTGAGCTAATTTTTTTTCTTTCTGCAAGATGTCTATTCTCTATTTAATGTGTCACATTGCTATTGAACTTAGTTTTTACCTTCAAGAATTTCATTTTTTTGATTATTTAAGATATAAAATGAAGTAGTTGAGTTCAAATAAAGGCAGTGACATTGTTTTTGATTATGATATATTGCAGAAACTTTTATATTTATGAAGTATATTTAGCTCTTGTGACTTTTTTTTTTGAAATTCTTGCTACTTTCATGAAGAGTTGAAGTTATGTCTTCAGTAAAGTTATGAAGTATGTATAAAAATTACGATCGTTATTGACGGGGGGGAGCGATTATAAATTTAATGTTTATAACTTATTTGAGTTTTTTTGCTGTTTTATATTAAAATTTAAATTTTTTTTTGATAAATTATGGCTAGCAATTATCAAATTGAGAAATTAAGTGAATCTAATTATGATGGATGGTCACAGGATGTGAAATTCCTCCTAATGGAGAGGGGACTGTGGTCCATTGTAAATGAGACTGAGAAATTGCCTGTTTTAAAAGAAAAAGAGTCAACTATTGAATTTGAGAAACAAGTTTTTGATTTTAAAAATAGGTGTAATACAGCAATTTCTATAATTTATTTAAACATTCAACCACAGTATAGAAAACTTGTTGAAAATTTTGAAGATCCAGTTACATTATGGAAAGAATTATTAAAGAATTTCAGACCTGACAATCGTTCATATCATATGGAAATATTTAATAAATTTTGTGAGGCAAGAATCCAACCTGATGAAACAATTTCGTTGTTTTCTTCAAGAGTTAACCGATTATTTAATCAAATTAAAGAGATTGATTCTTCTTTTTCAGAAAAGTACGCGGTTTATCAATTTCTTAAATTTTTGCCTTCAAATTTTGACACTTCTGTTCAATCAGTATTAAGATGGAAGGACACTGATTTTAAATTTAAAGAAGTAGTTCAGGAGATTATAGCTGAGGAAGTTCGACAACGAGTGAGAAATCAAGATGTGTGTAATATACAGGCTCAATCCACTATAAGAAAGAAAAGTGGTGTGTGCTATTGCTGTGGAAGTGATCGTCATTACAGAAATCAATGTCCATTTAAAAATAATCAGTTTAAAAATTTGTCTTCTTCAAAATCAGATGTACCGAGATTTAATCAACGTTGTATGGATCGACCAAGAGAAAGATCATCTTCAAGACCAAATTCAAGTTTTCCTTCCAGTAGAAGTCCTTCTCCTATGAGATCTCCTTCATCAGGACAAAGTTCTGTGTTTAGAGGGAGAAATAACATTAGAAGTGGACATTCCAGAGGGTCAAGGTTTCATAGAGGTACTAGACATAAAAACTGTAAGTCAAAACCTTTTATTTCTTATGTTAATGCTTGTTTAACTGAGAAAGATAGTAGTGAAACAGATAAGTGTTTCGATACTGCCGCAACACATCATTTCTGTAAGCATAAAGATTTCTTTGTAGATTACAAACCATTGGTTTCTGAAAAAATGGCTATTGCCATTGATGATATCGAATTTCCGATAGAGGGTAAAGGGACTGTTATATTAAAATTTGGAAAAAGAACTGTGGAATTTAAAGAGGTCATGTATAGTCCTAAGCTTAGGCGAAATCTCATTTCTGGCCCACGTGTTGACCTCATGGGAGGCTGTTTTTCTGGATCTGGGGGTGTGGTGAAAGTGACACAGGGTAATAGTCTGTTATTTAAAGCTTATCATAAAAATGGAATATATTATGTTTATCCAAAATTAACTAAGAATCCTGTAAATAGAATTGCTTTTGTAGCTGATACTTCAGTTGAGGACCAACATAAATTATGGCATTGTAGATTTGCACATATAGGTATTTATCTTTATTTCGTACCTTTAAAGAAAATAATGTCATTGGTCATCCTGAGTTAAGTAAATGTAAATTTAATTGTGAGACATGTAAACTTAACAAAAATAAGCGAGTTTCCTTTAAACCTTTGAATGTCATTAGATCCAAACATCCTTTAGAACTGTTATATGCAGATATATAGGGTCCTAGTCCAGTAAATGGACGTGACGGAGAAAGATATTTTTTTTCAATCATAGATGATTATTCTAGAAAGGTTTCCCTTTATCCCCTCAGAGAAAAATCAGAAGCTTGTAATGTTTTACAAAAGCATATAAATAGAGTTGAAAATATTCTGAACTCTAAAGTAAAATGTATTAGAACTGATAATGGGGGGGAATTTTTGGGAAATAACCTTAAGAAATATTTCTCTGAAAAGGGAATTACACATGAACTTACCAATATCTATTCTCCGGAACAGAATGGCATTGTAGAAAGGTATAACCAAACTGTTGCAGATGGTGCTAGGATTTTATTAGATGATTCGGGTTTGCATGCTAGTTTTTGGCCTGATGCTATGTCTCACTTTACATATACCTGGAATAGGGTATGTCATTCTGATCAGAAGCAAACTCCTTTTGAACTTTTCTTTGGCCGCAAACCTTCAGTAAGGCATCTAAAACCTTTTGGTGTTCTTGCATATGTAGGTGTTCCTCGCCAGCTTCGCAATAAACTTGAAGCAAAGGCAAAAATTGGATACCTTATAGGTTATGCATATAGAACTAAGGGTTATAGAATATGGATGCCCGATTCTGGAAAGGTGGTCGAAACAATAAATGTCTCATTTGATGAGAATGAAACTTTTAAAACTAAGCGCAGTGGAGCCGTGATGGGCACCAACCCTTTTCCTGAGATACAGAATTATAGTGAGGTTACTATTCCAAGTGAACACAGGGAGGAAGCTAAAGTCGATTTTTATCCTTCTGATAATTCCCATGATTGTTTACCTAGTCCTCCTATAAGTTCAGAACTGAAAAAGGTAGTTTGGTTAAGGAAGCCCAAAATGCGTAGTGATCATTCCAGAAGAGACATTTATTATTTTCAGGAAGGAAAAACACAGCGTTTGCGTTCATTAAATGAAGTGCAAACTTACTGTGATAAAAATAAACTTTTATTTGAACCTGAATTATTTGATTTTCGAGGTGAAAATGATTATGAGGGTCCTGTTTCTGATCTTGATGAATTGGATAATGAGGAGATTGTATCCCAATTAAGCGAGTCTAGCTGACTAGATAAAGTGTCTATTCCTAAAACTTACAAACAAGCATTAAAGTCGGATAATTATCCTGACTGGTTAAGTGCTATGGAGAGTGAAATGGATACTATGAAAGCTAGACAGGTCTGGAATTTGGTTGATCCTCCTAAAGATGTTAATCCAGTAGGTTGTCATTGGGTATATACAGTAAAGAAGGATGAGACTGGAAAAATTGTTAGATTTAAGGCTCGTTTAGTGGCACAGGGTTACACTCAAATAAAGGGTGAATCTTTTGATGAAACTTTTTCCCCTGTTGTCAATTTTAGTTTAGTTAGATTTTTCTTTTCTCTTCTTGTTTCTTATAATAAATGGATTCATACCCAATGTGACGTGACTGGTGCATATCTTTATGCTAGTTTGAATAGAGATGTTTACATGTTACAACCTCCAGGTTTTGTAGTTAAAGGTCAAGAAAATAGAGTTTGTAAATTGAATAAAGCGTTATATGGCCTGCATCAGAGTGGCAGGGAATGGTTTTATGAAATCCATAAAGTTTTGTTAAATATTGGTTTTGTAAAGTTGGAGAGTTGTAATTGTGTGTACATATTTGATTCAAATGCAGTTCTAATTTTATATGTTGATGATTTTGTTTTATTTTGTAAATGTAAAGAAATTTCAGATAAATTGTTAAAGTTATTAAGTTCTAATTTTGATATTAAAGTCTTAGGTAAAACTAAAAAATTGCTAGGAGTTGAGTTTATGGAAGTTGATGGGAAACTTTACATACATCAAGAGAGTTATATTAAAGAAGTATGTGAAAGGTATAAAAATTTTAATTTCCCTATTTCTTCACTTCCTATATGTAAAACTTCAGTTTATTCTAAGAGAGATTCTCCTAAAACAAATGATGAACTTAAAGAAATGTTAAATTACCCCTATAGAAATATTTTGGGATGTTTGTCTTTTCTTGCTAACAGAACTCGTCCAGATATAAGTTATGCTACTAATATTTTTAGTCAGTTTCAGTCAGATCCTGGACTTAATCATTGGAATGGTCTCTTAAAACTACTTGGATATGTCAATAGTACTCGTGAATTAAAATTGGACTTAACTTGCAATAATATTCAATTCCTAGTTTATTCTGATGCAGATTTTGCTGCAAACCGTGATGACAGAACCTCTATGGGGGGGACAGTTAATTCTTTTAGGTAGGTCTCCAATTGAATGGAGAACTTTTAAGGAAAAGAGCGTCAGTCTTTCCACAATGGAAGCTGAGTTCGTGGCAATGACTGAAGCCTCTAAAGAGTTAATATGGTTTGATAGAATACTTGAAGAATGTTATCATAAAGATTTAGTTTTTGGTCAAAAGGAAAAATCAATTTTATTTGTTGATAATATGGCCACTATAGACTTTGTAAAATCTCCAATAGAGAACTATAGAAGCAAACACATAGATGTAAAGTTATTTTTTGTTAGAGATTTGGTTTATAAACAATTATTTGATCTTAAATACATTAAAAGTAAATCTAACCTTAGTGATCCTTTCACAAAACCCCAGTCCAGAAACGATCTTGAAAAGTTTATTATGAATCTTTTTGTACATAAAAAATAATGTTGTAATTTATTGTTAGTACATTTTTTAAATAATTTATGGTTTAGTACATTGTTTTAAGGAATTTATTGTTTGTACATTGTTTTACAGAATTGTTAGTACATTGTTTTATAAAATTCTTGTATTTAATATATATATTTTTTGAGTCTTTCCAGGTATTGAATAATTAATTTTCCCATCTAATTGAGGATATGTCTTTTGAGAGATAGATTTTAGTGAGGCAGAACAGCCCTCGGTAACGTCTCGTAGAGGGTGCCATTGTAATTTGTCAGATGTCTCTCTGGTTTGTCTTTTGGGAGATTTATATTTTCAAAAGGATCTGTTCACGGGCATGTTAAACTTTTTAATTTTGTAAGTCCTAGTTTTATTATGTTTGAATTGGAAATGTCATTAGGTCCCATTCAATGCCTGGAGTTAAACATTTTGTTTGTACATTCTTTATATATATTTCTAATTTTTTTTGAAAAGTTCTTTCTGTATGATTGTTTGAAAGACTGGGGCCCCAGCATGTGTGAGTGAATGTAATTGGTTATTTGTATTGTATATATGAGGAAAGTAACTTTCTGTGAATTGTTTTGTATTTAATTTATATATATATCTTTTTTTTTTTTTTTTTTTTTTTTTTTTTGCAGTTAGATAATGTAATTATTTAACTTTGGAGCTAAATGATGTGGTCATTATTTTCCTTGATTTGTATACCTATGTATATATCGAAGACTTTTGTGAATTCAAAGGAAAATTTTTCTGTTTTTTTTAGGGCTTGTTTTAGAGAGAAGATTATTTTAAGGAACTTTTTGTGCCTAAGGCATAATTTAAGCTGTTTGTTTTATTCCTTACCTCTTATAAATGTTGAGATTATAAATGTCAAGAGGGGGGGATTTGTTAGGAATAACAGCTATATGATTTTCTATAAAAGTTCTTGCCATTTATTGTCTTGGTTTAAATAATTTATTATATATTAAACTTTATAACATTTATTTAGATCAATATTTCATTAATTAAGTTATATTGAAACACAATGTTCTATTATATAAATCAAATTATAAATAATTTTTGAAAAGACTTTTATTAAAATATTTTTGATAACTTACTTAACTTTTAACTTCATTTAATTCATCTTCCTGTCATTTAATCAAAAATCACTTATTTTATAGTCTTCAGTAAATTAGCTTCCGTGGCATAAAATGTAAACAAACTTTCACATTCACTTCACTAAGTAAAAAAAGAATTCATAACTAATTGTTTTCGTTCGATTCCGTTCGTATGACGATGACGTCATTCTGTTTTGACCAGTCATTTTTTTTTTATGGATTCAATTGATTTAACTGTTTATTTAACGTTATGCTTATGCATATTAATTTGTCTGGCACATATAAAAAGATCGTTTTACTCATTGTGAGTGCTTCATTTCTTTTTTCTTTTTCTTTAGGAGCTGGTCTCTTAATTATAAACAGTAAATGGCAATTATAATCTAAATTTAATCTTCTATAATGAGTAAAGTAAAAATATATTTTGTTATGTGTTTGACAAATCTTCAATAGATATGGTTTTTTTTTCTGTGATAAAAAGTTGTTTTGATGCATGTAGTCACCAGCTGATGTTACAAGTAATGTTGTTCTATATTTAAGTGCTGATATTTTATTTATTGTCATCTACATTGAATCATCCAAAAAATAAACTTTATTTGTTATAATATGAATCGTCTTCATTTCAAGAACACTTTTTTATTTATGCTTCAAATTAACTCAGTAACGTTTTTCATCTGCTCAATAGTTTAAACTCTGCAAGTCAAGATTATTTATTTTAAAGAGATTACTTTTTATTAATTAAACATTTAGCGTCTCCTTCTTTCTCATGTTTGGGCGAGAACTACGCACTACCGATGATATTGCGCATGATTTCCGAATTGTTGTTCACAATGATAATTTCGTTCCCGAAATAACACCGTACTTGAAGAAATTTGCCAATTTCACTAAACAAGTACGAGATCGAATTAAGGAAAGACAAGACCAGCATAAACGCTATGCAGACAGAAAATTAAAAAAGGCTCCTTCTTTCAAGCAAGGTGACAAGGTATGGGTTAATACCCACCTCATTAGTGATTCTAGTAAGAAGCGAACTTCCAAATTCATGCCGAGGCGCGATGGCCCTTATACAATTCTATCACAGAGATCACCAGTTTCGTATACATTAAGTACTATACATAGGCGCCGACTTAACGGGGGCAGCGGGGGCGGTCGCCCCCGCTGTAATTTTTCACGGGGGCGAAAGTATCTTTTCGCCCCCGTGCTTCCAACGGGATTTTCAAACACGAGAAAAAAAAATTTATCACAAATTTGAATTTTAACTAACATTTTCACATTGCAAATTTATTGTTTTCCTCTTTCCTCCTTTCTTTACTGACGGATTAGCAAAAAACAGGATATACTTTATACAATTCTCTTTTTGCGAGACAGAAACTGACCGAGATTGAGAGAACAACTTTTCAAAGTCAGCCCCTGTCCCTCTATACTCAAAAGGTAGGTTGACGCAGAAAGACTAATTTTCATGTTAATGTCCATGTCCATTTGAAGTCCGACAGTCCCAGTTCTCAAGAAAGTGTTCATATTGACAAGTATTAAATGCAAAAGCTTTTGTTCTGAACATTTGCTATTCATAACACAAAAATTATAATGCTGTTAAAAACACAGAATTTTATGTTTCTATTTATTTTAAATTTATCGGTATTTGTGTATGTATCTTCTTCTTCTTCTTTTTTTTTTTTTTTTTTTTTTGTAAATCTTTGAATTTATTGATGTTGATTATTAACAATCTTGCACGAGACAGGGGAAGAGGAAGGTTAGTTGTTAAAATTAAGGTCGATTGACTACACTATATTCCTAGAGCTATAGGTGGAATGCCTTCCATGGAATTATTTTGAAATGGTCTTAGCCCGTATTTCAGCGAGTTTTTGGAGAAAACCATGAAAAACTCCGAACGACTTGATCGACGAAAGCAACCTGGGATCCAACATCGAACCCAGCAATTCCCGTCTACCAACTTTGAGTGCAGAAGTACTTGGCTGCCGGTGGGGCCAGGAAAGAGGAAGAATTGTTAAAATGATAATTGGTTAAAAAGTGTTGTCTTAGAAAACCGCATCTCATAATTAACATTTAGTGGACAAGTAAATACGGCAAATTTTTACAAAACGTCTTAGGTAATAAATTTATGAATTTAATAAATATCCCTAACAGCACATCTCATCCACAAGACATCATCAGGATATCCTATGGATGAAAGTACGTCTAAGTGATATTCTCAAGATGTACTAGGGATAAGTGTGCTGTTAGGGAAATGCATGAATTGAAATATGTCATAAAAATTTATAATATCTAAGTTGATTTTAATTTTCTAAATATGTTGTTCACATATTAAGTTGTTCACATATAATTATACATGTAAACAATTTGAATTTCAGATTCTCTGTTGTTCTTGCATATTTTCGATATAAATAACAGCAACGTCCGTTTAAGAAAAAAAAAAAAAAAACATTAATAAGAAATGGATGTGGAATTCTTTTCTTATTCATTATAAATTCGATAAATGAAATAAGAGAACACGGTAGGTACAACTTAAATAATTCATTTCTGGAAAAAAATAAATCTGAAAAAATTCTTTGAAAATTACCTTGAAGAAAGGGAATAACAAACAACATAACATTTAATTTAAGAGTAAAGTTTGAAATAGAAGACGTAATATATATAAGTAATTTTTTTTATCTTTAAAATTTTTTCTACACATACACATAAAAAGAAAGTATTCGATTTGTGGAAATTTTCGCCTTTTAGTTTTTGATGTATTTACTCGTTTTGGGATTTTCTAAATCTGAACCCGATTTTACCATTTTTCAAAAATGTCTGTGTGTTTCTCTTGTGTGTATGTATAAAAAATTTTGTAATTGGCCAGTGTATCTCTCGAACTTATGGACGAAATTTAACCAAATTTAATATTTATTTAGATCTTGACTTAAACTAGTGTTTTTAACTGAATTAAATTGAACTGAATTTAAACCTAATTCGGGAATCAATGATTTGGGAATTAATTGCTCAACAATTGATTACCTCATTTCTTTCTTTTTTTAGGACTGAGGGCCTATTAGTCTCAAACTGCGTTGTCGATTTCGAAAATTGTACATTTGTCGAAATCTAAAATTTATCGAAAATATAATTGAATAATTTGAAAGCGATGTTATAATTTGAAAAAAGGAAAAAAAAAAAAAAAAAAAAATCTAATAGTCCTTCGTCCTAAACTAAATTCTGCTTTTGCCAGAATTTCATCAAAATCTTTTTTATTATTATTATTATTATTGAAAGAAAAAGAAAAGAAAATTAATAATAATCAGTATCGTTACAAGCGATATCGAAAAAGTTCTTTTTAATAATTTTGAATTAGGAAATAAAAAGTGCCCGTGAAATAATATGAAATAAAAATAAGTAAAAAAATGAATTTAATGATTTAATGTTTTTGTTTTTCGGGGGCTGCTCATGCATATAAAAAATGCATATTAAAACGAGTCAAAGAAGGAAGCCAAATAAGTATTGAGTTATATTACGATAAATACGATACGATATATTAGACCTATCGTTCAGGGTTAGTAGGCATTTTCGTTGAAAGAAATAGTTTGTTCTTTCGGTGCAACTTGCACATTAGTCCCTTGAGGTACAACTTTTTTTTTTTTTTTTTTTTTATCAAATTATAACATTGCTTTCAATTTTTTTTTTTTTTTTTTTTTTTTATGGCAGTATAGGAAAAAGTTTCGAATAAATTAATTTAATGAAATTACTTTTTTAACTTTTCAATATAAAATTACATATATAATAGTAATAATTAACCAAAGAAAACATTTTTCTTTATGTGGGGGTATCGTCCCCGACATCCCTCGGGAGCATGAATTTTTAACATAGATACCTTTTTAAAGAACATTTCAATACATTTAAAACAATTGCTTAACCGTATATTGGTGATAATTAAAAAATATATATTGGTTTAGGTTTTTAGATATCAGCACAAAACTGATTTCTTTTTTTATTTTGTGTTATACTTCTTTGAGATGAAAATCGTCAGCATTCACCATGGACAAATAAATTTAATAAATAACTTTTACTGTGTGAATTGGTATAGAAAATTTTGAGATGGCTACAATATTCTAGCAATTCTTTTTTCTTTTTAACTACAGATAAAGCAAAAGAATGGTAGTGAAATAAAGTTGTTTTAATGACAGATTTTATTGGGCCTCATATTCATTGAGAATTATAATAATTATTATTTTTAATGAGCTTAGAAACAAAATTACAATTTAAAAACAAATTACGAAGATGCCTATAATACGAAATTTTATAAAGTCGATAAAAATTTTAACGGGATTTAATTTTATGATTAAAAATTTTTAAATTTTATACTGTCATGAAACAAGAAAATGTCTAGTGATTATATCTTTTTCCCGCTTCCCGTTTACTCCACCCTCCTTTTGCTTGTTTCAGGATATTTTTAAGATGTATTTTCAATAGGGAAATGCAATATGTACCTGCTGTCTCATTCCTCTTAAAAGGTGCATGCATTGACCTTTTAGGAATGCACCTGTTAAAAATTTGAAAAGCAACGCTAACCTTCACATTTTATAAAGGTTGTATCTCTTCACAGACAGGATGAGTTGAGAATTTAAGCCTTTTTCAATTTTCAACCCTTGATCTCGCCGCAAAATAGAGCCGGCGACACCTTTTAAAAATGAGTCTGCTACAGTTTGTTCAAGTTAAACGTATAACAAAAGTAAACAATAACATATGTGATTTAATTCCCTGAAAAATATCTCCCATCGGCGACAGTTATTTTCAACTTTTGTTAAGGTTTTTGTACGTCTCCTTTTGTTAACTTTATGACTTTCTGTAACTATGGGTATATCATTTATCATGTATTTTTTAAGTACAAGTCCTTACTGTAAAGTGTAAACCATAAAACACACAAAGAAGGGGTGGGATCTGGGATAGTTTTCAATTTTCATATCTTTAACATAGGCTGGTGGGACTATAAGCTCTTTGCTCTTTAAGGATGGGGATTAACTAAAGTGTTAAACACAACACATCAAAGACCTTCGAAATCGAAATAAATTCTATAGATAAAAGAAAAGGACTACAATAGAATCGTCTGTATGTCTATCTCCCCCCCACCCCCACCACCACACACACATCCCAACGAAGTTTACTTGGATGGAAAGAATGAAAAGAAGAATTCAGTTGAGAAATTTTTAGACCTGAGCCTCCGTGTTTTATTTATTTATTTTTTAGCTTTTAGCTTATCCAAATTATTCGGTTATATCTAATGGAGACAAATTCGGGAAACGGTTCTTTTGAAATTATCTTCATTGTAAGTCTCAATCACTGAATCTTCATCCTACTTCTAAAACAAAAAGACTAACTGAAATTTAACTCTTCTTTCTAAGTAGTGGAAACTATTTTAAAATTTTATCTAATGAATTCAAAAATTTTTATATTCTTCGATTTATTTATTTATTACTGAACCAAAAGATAGAGTTGCGAGTGTCTTCCTACTGCATCGACAGTTAAAAGTGTATTCTAGGATCTTTTAAAGAAAAACCGGAGACTTGGAATAAAGTTGAAAAACAAGGTAAGCTTTTTCAATTTTTTTTTTTTTTTTTTTTTTTTTGAGGAATTCTAGACGCAAACGTAGGGGTTTGTGCATCCTTTAAATTTTTGAAAAATTCATTAACGCTTTTAAAGTTGTCAGAATTACAAAATGGATTTAGAAAAAAAAGTAGTGCATTATTATCAGAAGGTTAATTATTAAGGAAGTTTATAAATGATATTTTGAATTACTTATACACTTATTAATTATTAGTCATTATTATTGTTATTATTTTCAGGGGAAAAAAAATCAAGTATTTTGAAAATTTGGTTAAAGTATTTTGAAGCTTTTTGAGAATCAAAATTAGAGTTAATCAATATAAACTGATTTATTTTCCCCTCACAAAATTTGAATTTTGTGGCTATAAATTTATTTTGAAAATATTTCAATAAATGAAAATTGTTGAGTTATCAATGTGAAATAAAATAAAGAAAATTCTGTTCCCAAAATTTAAAATTTTGCTGCTGTAGTAAGAAATTTATTTTAGAGAAAACACAATAAGTTTGTCACATGTTTTATATTTATTTCCTTATGTTCCATTTTTTTTAAAGGATGACTTTTGGTGGAAAACTCAAAATACTGGAAAATTTTTAATTCAATTTAAATTTCAAAATCTGACATTTTTACATTTTTTAAAAGTTATTTTTAAGAACGGTAAATTGATAAATAAATTCAGTTTATTTGTTATTAATTTCCTGTACAGGAAATGTGTATTAAAATAAAAAATAAAAACAAAAATATAGAATAACTCATATGAGTTTTTTCTTTTTGAAATCTTATAAATCGTAAATTTTAAACTCCATTCTTCATTAGAACTTCATAACAAAAATAGAAAAATAAACTAAAAAAAATAATACATGATCTTCAAAATTGGACATGTCGCAAACTTGCAGATATGAAAAAATAGATCTATGATAGTAATAAATGAGTCAGTGGTAAAATAATGAGTGGATATAATATGTGCACAAGAAAATTTATTTGTCATTATTTTAAAATAATTTTTCATTATTCTAAATTATAAGTTTTATAATTTTTAAAAAGACACCAAAGAGAAAATTTTAGAAATAGCATTAAATTAGTATAATTAAAGAAAGCATTGTACATGTACGCTAACACCATGAATTACAAAAACAAGCAACTGTTGTTTCGAATCGAAATAATTAGATTTGACCCTTAATCAGGCTTCATTATGCAATAAACACAAGTTCTTTCGGGATATTTTTTTTTCCCCTCTGAATGGGCTGAACGCGATGTTCTAAAGGTAATGCTTTTCTGCTTTCATCCTGCCCTGTTTCTATATCTTTTCGCCTAATGAAAAGTTGTGCTCAGTTGTTTCGATTCGAAATGATTACAACGACTGATTGAAATTTTATTGTGATCGCAGAGATTTTATTCATTACCTTTCTGAACAGCATTTCGGTGCATTTTTCTACACTAATTTACGATTGTTTCTGGACATTTCAAAAATAAAAAATCAGTGAAAATATTAATTTTTCATTTTTTCGCTAAAAGTTTACTTTGGCATCTCTAATATGATTGAGGAAAAATTTCAATTGAATTTTAAAATTTAAAAATTTATTTGATCTTTATAAAGATAGTAAAAACGCTTTTAAAATTTTCAGTTGCGTTTTCTCAGTTTGCAATTTTCTGTATTCATGATCTTCAAAATGGTATAACTTCTACAGATATTTAAGAGCAGATCTAATGCATATATTTGAATGATTAATAGGGTTAGGGATGAATTTTTTGTAACATTTTCACAAGAAAAATATTAATACATATATATATATATATATTTTTTTTTTTTTTTTTCAAATTTTTGCGTAGACATTTATTTTTAATTTTTTGTCTCAAAACTAATTAGTAAACTTCAAAATTCAGCCCTACAGTTATAACACATATTCTTATGGCTACAACAAAAAATTTGGTGAAAAAATACAGAAAACTGTAGAAAAAGAATGTAAAAAATTTTAAGTATATATATATATATATATATATATATATATATGTATGTATGTATGGGATTCTCTTTATTTTTATTTTATTTATTTATTTTTCCTGTAAAAATCACTTTGCTTGTTAATAAAATTTCATAATACACATATGAATATGAGATAAATATAAGTTTATAAGGGGAAAAAAAATTAAAAAGTGGTGGGTTCCATTAAACGTATGGGGCTAAAGTGTAATTATATTAACTTAGTTTACTTTAAATTATGATATTCCTTGAAAGTATTAAAGCAATTGTAAAAGAATGAAATTTAATTAATTACTATATAATTAGCAGCATCAGTATCGTTATTAATTTCTAGTAATTGGATTTTTTAATTTATTCCGGTACTTTACCCCCCCCCCCCCTCCTACACTATCTTCAGCCGCCTGTAAGCAATAAATCTCGCCCCCGTAGTGAAAAACAAAAGTCGGCGCCTATGGTACTATAGATAATCCTTTTACTCCCATAGGGAATTACCATGTATCCGCTCTTCAGCCATATACAGGTCAGGACACAACTCCTATTCGACCAATCCAAAGGAGAGGCCGACCGACGAGTACTACAACCTCAACTAGTAGGAAAGATGGTGAACCACGAGAACAATTTTCCAAACGCCCTGCTGTGCCCACTAGGAAGCAACCCCCCAGAAAAGCAAGCTGTATACCGAGGACGATGTACACAGCTTGAGGGGAAGTCTGTAAAGAAAAAAACTGATACATTAGATTTATACTTTTCTTCTTTAACATTGACTGTTAAAAACAACTTTTCAGAGCTCTGAGTATTGCGCAATACTATTTGTGAATTTTCCCCCCCTCCCATCGAACTATGTCACGTGACTCACTCAAAAAGAGAACTGTGATTAACTTTTGTTTTAGTTAGAAGTGTGGTATTGCGGTGTGCAAATATGTAGCAGTGGGCTCTCTAGCCGATTAGCCAAACATGTTAAAAATTAATCAGTTTCATTTCTTTTGTAAATAGTTATTTCTTTTGTGTGCTGTGTATCATCGTAATGTGTCCGTGAAATTAAAAATTATGTTTTAAGTGTGACAATGAGTCAAGTCATCTTCTTTATAAATTTTAAGAACATTCTATTCTGCATTCGTTGTTTAAAGAGTCCATTTACGATGATGTATCTCAGTCATATTCCAGGAGGCGATGTATCCACTTGGCAATCTGGCCTTCCAGGTTCTTGAAATTGAGCAACCATGTTAAAGATATGTGGTCAGTCCGGAGCAGGAACCTTCTGCCACAGAGATAATGATGGAAATGTTCTATGGCTTTTACGATGGCAAGTAGTTCTTTCCTGGTGATACAGTAGTTCCGCTCCTGTTTAGACAGGCATTTACTCGAATAGACAGTGATGCGTTTTTGGCCATCAATTTCTTGCGACAGAACAGTACCGTCACTTTCATGGCTGGTATCAAGTATGAACTGTTTGTCGGGCTGTGGATACGTCAAAATAGGCAATGATGTTAAGGCCTCTTTAAGACTCTTGAACGATTTTTCACATTGTTCTGTCCACAGGAACTTCTGTTTGGCTTTCGTCAGCTTGTGGAGTGGTCAGGCAATACTCGAGAAACCGTTCACAAACTTCCTATAGTAAGTGTATAATCCCAGGAATTTCGTAGTTGATGAAAATTTTCAGGGCGACTCCAGAGATCTTCTAAGGATCAGTTCTCACACCTTCAGCAGAGATGATATGGCTGAGATAACTCACTTCATGACGGAACAAGTTGCACTTGCTAATACTAGGTAAGCCGTATTAAAAAACCCTCAATGATAGCTTTAATGCCCCAACCCACTCATTCCCACTCTTTGATGTCTTTTTCTAGTCAATTTTGGCCTTTTGTTTTTTCCAGTGTTAGCCTTTTTTTTTTCATACTTAACATTGTGAGTTTTTTCCGTTTTCGTCTCATGCTTTTTCTATGGATTTTTGACACTTTTTTACCCGTTTTTCTATGAATTTCTAGCCTTGTTTCCGCATTTTCTACATTCTAAAGTGTGGTGATGTAGTCACATACTAGGCAAGTCATATTAAAACCTCGACAATATGTTTAACAACCCAGCCCACCTGTTCCCACTCTTCGATGCCTTTTTCTAATCAATTTTGTCCTTTTATCTTTTCCGGTGTTTGCTGTTTTTTTTTTCTTTCCACACGCTTAACATTGTGAGTTTTTTTCGTTTTCATCCAATGCTTTTTCTATGGATTTTTAGCTTTTTTTCCTTTGTTTTTTACTTTCTAAAGTGCGGTATGTGTAGAATTAGTTTGAGGTTAGCCATTCTGAGTTTTTCTAGCACTTTATGGATGTGTCTTAGATGATCGTCAAAGATGCGCCCCACAATGATAATATCATCCAAATACACCAGACAGGCTTCATAAGAAAGTCCTTTTAGCACTGTTTCCATCAGGCACTCGAACATAATCCAAACGGCATAACTTTAAACTGTCATAGTCCTTGTCGTGTGGTGAATCCTGTCTTCTCACGATCATCAGGATGTAATTCTACCTGCCAGCAACTGCTCTTCAGATCCAAAGTCGAGAACCATTTATTGCCAGCAAGTGTATCCAATGTGCCATCAATTCTAGGAAGAGGGTAACTGTCTTTCTTCGTGATGTTATTCAAATGATGATAATTCATGCAAAATCTTGTTATAGGAGAGGCCCTAGGACTCGTTGATGGTTCGACGATGTCATTACGCTGCATTTAATTTAGAACCTCAGCTACCTCCTCCTGCTTAGCAAATGGAAGTCTTGGATGTTGTTTGATTGGAGAATGATTTCCTGTATCAATTCTGTGCTGGATGATGTTCGTTCTCCCGGCATCTTCAGGTGTTGGAGAAAAAAAGGTCTTTAAATTCATAGAGTAGCTTCTCTGCAGCACGTCTCTATTCATTTCCAAATTCTGCATTCTTGAATAATTTCTTTGTTGAAAATTCAGAAGACTTGGACTTGGTTAATTGTGAAGGCCAGTTAATGCATGTAACAGGAGTACAGGTTGCTAACACACCTCACCCTTCTTCACTATCCTTACTTCATTGCTTATGTTGGTGACTATCACAGGAATAATGCTCTTCATCAGATCAACCAGAGACTTGCAGACAGTCATTTGGCAATTGAAATGATGTTGCCAACTAAATTTCATACTTTAGTTAATTTAAAAAAATCTAATTGTTGTATCGATAAGCAGGGCTGCCAACCTCTGGGAGCGCTAAAGTGTAGTTAACAAACAAGAAAAAGTGTAGTTTTAAGGTACAAAGTGTAGCCGCTAAAAAATAAGAAAATGCTTAAAATAAATAAGCATAAAATCTTTTGTTTACACTAAGACTTACTTTCTGAAATTTATTGATTTTTAACAATCAAACATACAAAATATCACTGCATTCTTTCAAAAATAACATTGCACACAAAATTTTTTTTGGCAATTATCGAAATACCTAACAACAATTAGATACAGTTTAACAGCATTTTGATCAGTGCTTTCATCAGTTGCCATCGAAAACGGCAAATGTTTCAAATCGCCAATGATATCAGAACAGGTTATTTTTGCCATGCATTTCAATAGGGCTGCCATCTTTGTTCTACTGCTAGGACACTGTCTGGCGATTTTTGAATCCGGGAACATAACTCTAAATAAATTTCCAGCATGATTTGCTGTAGAAATTGGAACATTATGTCACTTAGAAATGATGTAAAGAGCATTTCTGTTTTGGTAGTCTTTGATGCTGCATCACTTTTCACATAAAAACTGGATGGCAAAGGCTTTATCGTTGCTTTTATTTTACTTAAACGCTTGTGTCAGCTTGTTGCAATATGACGCGAACAATCATAAAGTCCATGATGGTTTACGTGAAAATTGCTATTACATATTGCACAATATGCCTCATGGGGTGAATAAACATGGGATGAATCTACAGATACACGGCCACAGAATCTACAGAATTTGCAATCTACAGATTGTAGCAGAATACTCCAATAGAGATTTTTGATCAGGAACTTTTTCTTCTTCTTTGTATTATCATCATCGCACATTTTAACTTAAAATACTATTAAATAGAAAACTAAATAAATTTGTACACTCTTAAGCAAAAAATAAGAATAAATAAATGCAGAAAAGCAAGCCTAGCCAACAACAAACGCACAACACCGAAAATCGAATGTAAACAGATTAGACTAGCTCTAGCGATAGAAAAGGAATTCTCCAAACATCCAATCACCATGTGTACACAGCCACGCTATCGTCACAGTTTATGAGGAGGAAATGAAACAACCTATCAACCTCTGGAGTTTTCAAGCTACTTCATTCATAACAGCGATTTGGAAATACGGTGTGAAATCGTAGTTCACTCGTTGTAAACAAGATGATGGTGGGGAAAGGAAAAGTGTAGCTTTAAGTATACGATGTGTAGAGTGTAGTAGTAGCAGGCTAAAGTGTAGTTACTACACCAAATGTGTAGTGGTTGGCAGCCCTGGATAAGCCGCTTGCACTCTTAGATTCGGAAAAATTGCCCCTTTCATTTGGTACCGAATTCGTAACGATCAGACTAATATTTCTAATTTATTTTCCCCTTTTTCTGCTTTAAACTCCGTTAAAATATCTATTTTTATGCAATTGCGGTGAATTCTGTCATTGAGATCGCTTTTTGATTATACATACGTCGGCATTTTAATTAATATCTCCACAACTAATTAAAATTTTTAAATTCTTTATTCGCTATTCCCCTCAGGAAGGCTTCTGAGCACCCGTATGGATTTTAATAATATTAGTAGTAAACAGTGTACATTTTAACACACAAAATAAAAGAGAAAAATGTTATAGTTACCTTTTGGATTTTCAGGAAATAAGGCAAGTCCAGTTACAGACTGTACATCTACTTTGGCATATAAATCTGACTTAAACACAGATAACACATATTGGCCAAAATTAGTCTCATCAGCAAGAAGCTATAATAAAAGGGGGGGAAATTAAGACATGGGCAAACATTTAATAAAGAAGCATAATTTACTTTCACAAAAATAAAATAAAAAGCAGATTATCAGAATAATAAAGTAAAATTAGTTATAATATATATAGATTACCTCAAGGTACTTTATAATTGCTGCAACAGCAGATAAAGCATGCTTCATATCAGCCTCATCTATATATAAAAATAAAAAATTTATCAATTAGTAAAAGAAAAGAAAAATAATGTTAAAAGAAGCATAAATGAAGGGAAAATGTTTAGTATATGGCCATTCCAGAACTTCCAAAGTTCCTTCCTCAGTACTGGTTGAAAATGGGTTTAAAAACATGATAAAATTAAAAGAATTTAGAAGACGAAAAAATAAAAAGTTAAATCCACAGAGGAGATTTTTCCTTACCTTTCTGGCCCCCTCCTGGGCCAGAAAGACAAGTTGTGTAAAATGTCTCAGGTATAAATATGATACTTAAAGTGCTACAATTGGATTGTGAATGGGAACCAATGGAAATCATCTATTTTTAAGTAATATTTTCAAACAGAAATTCAGCACAATAATATTATAGAAAAAACTATAAACAAAAAAATGAGGAAAATGTATCAAAACCAAAACATGAATTTAAACAATGAATGAATATTATATATTTTGTCAAAACTGGATATTGAAATCTAATATGTATTAGTTACTTCAAGTTTTTAAATGTAATTGGCTTTTAAAGTTTAATTTATTAATTTAGTAAATAGCAGGTTTGATTAGTTTTGCTAAAACTTTTACAGATTTGCCACAGGAGGAAGAAAGAAAGAAAGAATTTAATAGAATTATATGTGAAAATTTTGATTTTTTTAAATAAACATAGTAGATAAGGGAAGTAATCTGGATTTAAATCAAAACTGTAGTGGGTTTTACCTTTCATTGAGCTCTTAAAATCCATTCCTTCATCTAAATTTAGAAGCCTGTTAAGGTCCTGTACTATGTCTGCAGCAGAAAAATCCGCTAAATAGAATATAAAATTAAAAATATTATTATACACAAATGAAATATACTTTTAAGTGAGGTTTCTGAGAAATTTACAATAATAAAAGAATTAAAATTTTATTTAAAAAACAATGATCTTTAAATCCTTATTCAATGAATTACTTCTTAACTATGTGATAATGCAATCAAATGACAATCAATGGCAACATAAATGAGACATTGCTTTAAATGAGATTTCTTAGAGAGTCATAAATACTAGTCAGACTGACTGATTCCAACAATAAACCAATGAAAAGCTAGAAATCAAAATTATTAATTCATGAAGAGACGGAATTTGACCCCTGGTAGTCATTTCAGTAGGCATTGATATGCAATGGTCTAACATAGGAGGATATGATGTCAATATCAAACATAACCTTATTTAGAATCATTTCACACATACTAGTGTTATATTAAAAAAAAAAAAAAAAAAAAAAAAAGTTACAAGATTACACATTATTTATGATATTTCTAAAACCACACAAGCTTAAATATTCTTGGGTTTAAATTAATACAAATAAATCTTTAAGTTAAATATTATTAATTATTTTATAAAGACAATAATAAATTTATTTCTCAATAGCTGTGTGCCTCAATTATAAGCATCTTTTTAGTAATAACAGTTAGCATAAACAGGCTGTTTTTCATAGTTTGTTTTTTACTACTAAGTCTTAAGCCAGAAGTCTATGTTTAGTCTCACCTTATCCATTTAAACTCTGTCTACCTGCTACATCTTTTATACGTTTTTTTTTTTTTTTTTTTTTTTTGGGGGGGGGGGGGGATCTAACAGCAATTTTTAAATTCACAATTGATATCAATAATTAATTGTACTATTTAATTTTATAAGAATTTTCTAATTGCAGTTAGCAAAACTTTGTGTAAAATTTATTAGTTGCACACTTTTTTAGTATTTTGCAAAAGTAATTTAAAGCTGTAAAAATTACTTTACCACAAAAAGATGTATTTGATAAACAGATTGCGTCTGAATATACAATAAACTTTCATTAAAATAATAATAATTATAATCTTACATGGAACAACAAACTTGACACACACAAACGTAAATAAAGTAAAAATTGATTTTGGTATTCCTCTCTAAAAATATTTTTCACTATTCTACCAATTTTTTTTTATAGCTTTTTTTTTTTTTTTTTTTTTAAACTTAAAGCAATTTAAAATTAAAGCAAGAAAAACATAAATTAATGTAAAATTCAAAAATTTTCATTATTAACACATTAGCTAAATTATTACTAGTTTTCGTGGGATGAAATGCTAATGATACCTAAACTAAATCCTTCAAAGAAAAGTTTTAAAATAAAATTCATGTTTGATAACTTAGTTTTCATATTTACCCTGGCAAGACAGCTTTAATAAAGGACCCCAATGGCGACTTTCAAATATGCTCATCAGATGCCGCTATTGCCTGCGGCAATGCTCTTGCGTAGAGCATTGCCACAAGCGATATACGTACCCGATATTTTAGCCCGAGAAAGAAGCTGCCATAGGCAGTGGTGACCAGAGTCGAGCTTTTTGGAAATTTCGATTGATTTTCTTTATTCCTTTTATTTATAACAAGCCGCCTTCGGCAACCAGCTGGTTCGCGATCCTTGAAAAATTCAACTTTACGAAACTCCAGCTCGGTGGTGCTGTCTTACAACAGCTTATTGACATAGAGTGAAAATAGCTTTATTGAAATATTTAATTGCAGTAAATTCCAGCTCAGTAGCGCCCTCTCCCCGTTTCAATATCTGAAACAGCCTGTTCGCTCACCATGTTATGCTCTTTTAAATTTCTGACTTCAGCACAGTCTCGCTCGGTGGCGCCTGCAACACTTTATCCCCGTTTTAGAACTTACAACACCTTCCTCGCTCATTAGAATTTAAAATATTGAAATTTTAAAATATTACAGCGCCATCTGGCGGTAGAAATTTCTGTAATCTACTGTTCAATTCCAAATAAACAAAGCTTTCAAATGATGTATTACTTATGAAATTATTTTAATTAGTAGCTGAGATACAAAACAAAACCTAATTAGGACACAGGACACCTTAAAACATGTAAATCAGGTGAAATTTCAAATTCCACTTTGAATAATATAAAAGTACTTTAAAATATCTTTCGAATGATGTATTAAAAATAATTTAATCATAATTAGAATTTGAAACATTGAAATTTTAATAAAATTAAATTTGTAATTAAAATGTAAACTAAAATGTAAATTTTTTGTTTATTGACGAAAATCATGAAATTTTAACTGCAAGTTTGTCTTGTGATGTTCACGGTGTATAGTAAGTTTTGTGGGGGGGGAGAGAAAAAATGAAGAATTTTGAAATTTGCAATTTTTAATCCCAGTCAAAAAACATGTGACCTCAATCAGTAACAGATGTTTTTCTTTCTCCCCACTTTCCAGATTTCCTCCACAAAGTTAAAAGAGAGTTGCCATGGTAACCAAAATATCAAGTATTGTTCAACTGGCAGATGCAAGAAGCTGGATTAAGAATCTCATGAAAAGTACAGGATGCAGAAAATTAAAAAAATTATAACTGATTGAGTTTTTGAAATAATCTCTTAATCTTTTGAGTAAGTTTTGTTTCATCGAGGTCTATATGAGGGAAAAAAAAATAAAAATAAAAAATGATTTATCTCTAAAAGATTTTGAGTTATAAAATGTTTTGTGAAAAAATTGACGTTTTGTAAAATCCAAAAATAATCAATCGCTAATCCGTACTTTGTTAAAATTTTTATATGGTTCGAAAGAGGACTAAATGACCTTTCAAAATATACCAGTTGTTAAGAAATGGGACAATTAGACTTTTGTAGAGGGCGGTTCAGAAAAGACGATTGAAAAAAAGAGAAATTTTGGACCTTTTTTAAAATTATAAAAAATCTGTATTTTTCAAAAAAATTTGTATTGTAAGAATCGGTAATAAATGCTCTTTCTCGAGGTACAGGTATATTTTCAATATCTCAAATCGTTGAACAGGGATCGCTTTACAAAAATGTGCAAAATTTTCCCTCTGTGCTTCTTCCTTTGAGAAGTGTGCTGAATTCTACTTGGAGGGTGAAAAATACAATCCGCTGGCTTTTTAATGAGACATATGTTGATGTTTTAATTAATATCTCCAGAAATAATTAAAACTTTTAAATTCTGTTTTCAGGAGCCCCTCGGGAAGGCTGCTGAGCACCCGTATGTCAAATTTTGTACTTCTATGTTCAGTAGGGGCTGAACATATAGATGCAGAGAGAGAGAGATAGACAGACATCTTCTTTTATTATTATAGACAATATAAAAAAAAAAAATAATTCTGTTTTTAAAATGTAAAAGAGATTAAAAACGTGTGATTCTATTTAAGGGCCAGCGAAGTGAGCTAAGCCTGCTATTAAGAATAAAATTGATATATTCAAATGCTTTTAGAGCAGGGAACTAATTATCTAGAATGGCTGGGATGAGACAATTCTAAATAATTGGTTACTCATAGAAGCAACACTCAATAATCAGACTTGTAAAATGTATCACTCTGCCTTTGTTTCTTCTTAATAGTAAATATTTTAAATCTGAAATTAATATTTTAATTTATTTAATGGAATTTAAACTTTTAATAAAACTTAAAAATACAAATGTAAAGGCTTAAAATATTTTCAATCAAAACAAAATATTAATCAGAATTTGAAATGCATAAGAATATCTTGGAAACTTAATAATCCTACATGAAAAAAATAAATAAATAAATAAAATAAATAAATAAATAACTTCCCAAAATCTAGTCTAATCCAATTGCTTCAGAATTCTGATTAGTCAATGGTTTTGAAATATTAAAATTTCAACTTACTGTAAAGGAATAGAAAATTAGGACTTAATTAGATTGATCCCCACCTCTTGTGAAAATTCATGTTGTTTCTTTACACCCCAAAAAAGCAAAAATATTCATAAACTTTTATAGGTAAATTACATAATTTTATTAAAAAAATATAAATAAATAATACATTTTTTGACAATAAAACTTTTATTCTTTGAATACACCATCAATCATCTTCTGTTTAAATCTTGTGTTTTGTCTAAAAATGTCTGAATTTTATACACTCTATATTGTTTGTTTTTCAATTATAATTGGATCAGATCTTTTATGTATGTGGTAGAACAACGTATATTTCTGTTAAAACTAATGGGAGGGATATACCTTGATCAGAACTAGACAATTAAAAAGTAAATCTGTACAACACACTTCATAAAATTTCATGTTTCCATAATTTGCAATAATTTTGGAAAATTAAACACAACTTTCTACATTTAATTACAGAAAAGAAAAGGTCTTTATAGGCCAAAACAGCATAAGTCCTCTTTTATTTATTTTTTTTTTTTTGCCTTAATACTGATTTTATATAGATAACTTAATTTTGATAATGTTGATAAAATTATTATCAGTAAAAACATCTAAGGTTTAAGAATGTTCATACCTGCTTTGCACTCCGTTATAGCAACATCATGAGCTTTCATCATTTTATCAAGAACAGCTCTTGGAGAACCTTGTTTTGATGAACCAGATGATGCCAAAGGTAGAACACATTCTTGAGGACTTAACTGCACTAATACAGACTGTTAAAATAAATAAATATCACATATATACATGATAATAAAATAAAATAAAGGAAGGTATTTTAAGGCTATACATCAGTCATATTCAGCTTTTCCTTCCCAAATTTTTGTTGTATCTTCTTTAGATTATTTTATGATAATCTAAAAAAAAATCCTATTCAAAATTCCTAATTTGAAAATAATTTTGAAATTCACCTTGTAAAGTGTGTTTCACTGCAACAGACTTTCAAAATGCAAAAGGAGATAAAATGAATGACTTTTAACAAAATATTTGCTGAGTTGATACAATTATCCTTTCTTGTGGTGACACTTTTGCATATCCTGGATTTTCAGAACCTGACTGAACTATCACTCATAAATTTAATAACCAATAGAAAAGTGTAGGAAGAGATTAAGCTCTCTGGCAATTAGTGCTAAAATTTAGACTTTAAAAGCGGCTGCGTCAAGAATTGTCACTTCCTTTTTCAAGTAGTAGTTGTCAAAATAATCTAGTGCTGACTCTAGACTAATTTGTCTGGGTGCTCCACCTGGAGTCCCTTTTAAAAACATTTTAGTACCAAGTGGTGTTTTCTAACATTTTAAACGTTCAGAGGCCTTTAGATACTTTTCTTCCTGACATGTAACCTTATAGCAATAGTTTTACAGCAGTCCTGGAAGAACAAATGCATATAGCCTACACGTATACACACATAAAATTAGTAATTTACTTTTGTTGTGCACAAAAATCACAACATAGAAGATTGCAAATTATGCCATTTTTGAAAATAGATAACCCTTTTTATTGAATTCCCCCCAGCAGCCCATTTATTCTAGAGTCAGTACTAAATCTACGTCCAATTCCCCTCCAAGATTGGTGTTAAGATCATTCACTTATTAGCCTAAACTCTGTCAACCTAATGTAGAGAGAAACCCAATTTATATAAATAAATATTTCTTAAATAAAATTGTGAACATATACAGGGGTGATTGTGACTCAAAGATAAAAACCCTGAAATTTAAAGCCTCAAATTAAAAAAAAAAAACCAAATATCACATAATACTCAAACTGTTTAGGCCAGAAGTCCTCAATCCTTTTACATTTCATTCACATATCACCTGGATAACAAATGAACAACAAATGAAAGCAAAAATTAACTTTATAGGAAATATGAAAATACAGATGGGTTGAGTAAAAACCCAGAAATCAGGGGTAAACCCTGAACACAAACACCCCTGCATATATATAAAAATGTTTCTCACAATAATTAGAAATAAGTAAAATTATTTACCTGTAAGTTTGTTAATTCAGAATTATCTGCAAATTCACATATTTGAATTTCTCTAAGCACAGAATCACAGAATGCAACACCAACAACCTGTAAATATATATATATATATTAATAATCAAAAAAATTTTTTTTTTTTTAATAATTTACCATATACATTTACAGGGTTGCCACAAAAGAAATATAACAAAAATAGTTGCTTTAGTAGCCTAGAAACATTAAAATAGTTGCCTAAATAGTAGCCTAGTGACAAAAATATTAGCTTAAATATCACATGCTAACGGTCATTAAAGAATAAAAACTATATGTATTTTCTTACTATTCAATACAAATATACCAATAATAATAATAAAAAAACTTCTGCATGTGAAAACTGAATTAAAAAAAAAAAAAAAAAAAAAAAAAATTAGGCAATGAGTTATTGTGGAAACAAATTTTCCCATGGAATAACATGGGATTTGGTTGTTGAAAAGATTAAGTATTGTTCGCTCTTAAGCGCTTATGTTTTTTTTTTTTCTGTATTCTTCCTTTTCTGATTTAGTAAAAGAGCTTTCTTTTATAATTTTGTTATTTTTTTCTTACATGAAATCAGGGTGAGGAAGGACATAACAGGTCACAGGAGTGTACTAGTAATCATTTGTAATAAGCAAATTGACCAGCTTAATAGGTACATATGTCATGTCTGGTGCTATTTCTACCTTCTCATCGGATGTTCTACCTGTTTCAAGGGATACACCATACTTTAAGGTGGTAAAATAAATAAATAAATAAAGGGTGAAAAGATTAAGATATGGGATTGTTTATAAAATGCATAGAAAATATTTCTTTCTGAAAGATTTTCCTGATATTTCTGGAAGAATTTTGCAAAAGGTGAAAAATAGTCTCCCAATAGTTGCCTTTTTGTAAAAATAGTTGCTTTTTCAAGCTTTTTGGGTCAAAAAAGTTGCCATAGTCTCCTCAGGCTGAAAATAGTCGCAAATAGTTGCCTTTTAGTAGCCTGTGGCAACCCTGCATTTATATAACAGTGTATTAGATGATATATTAAAATGTTTTTCTGTAAAATTTCAAGGCAGGAGAAGTTCTCTACATTTTTCTGGGTGTAAAATTTCAAATAACAATTTATACAAAATCTGATGTTTGCACTTGCAGGGAGGAAAAAAAAAAACAACCCAAAAATATCACTTAAAACAAAATAACTATCATTTTCAAATAAGAAAAGCTGTTAATAAAAACAAATAACAAATTTATTTATTATTTAATTAATGCTAGACATTTCAATAGATATGGAAATATATCAAACCTTATAAACTGAGAAAAAAATGCTCCCAGTACACTTCAATAAATGGACTCATTATTTGAATAAGAAAATTTGCAGTTATAATATTAACATTTTTAATACACAATGATTTTTGAGCTAATTTCATTCAAATTAATTTGTTTCATAGCTATGATGGAACATCTTTTTTCAGGGACTGTTTTACAAAGGGGCATTCAGGGTGCATACCCTGGACCACTGATTGAAAGTGTCCTCAAATTATCCTTACCATTACCATTTAAAAACATTTTCACCTGCATAGAATATATATGTTTCTTTGAAATTTAAAAATTTGACCAAAATCAACTGTCAGTGTAGCTTTAGTTATTATCTTAGTAATCATTAAACACTAATTCATTTATTTATTTTGTGAATTTTCCAGAAAGAAATCTTTGCGAGAATATTTTTCAACAACAGATGAGGGGGGGGGGTATTTGTAGGTTAATGTAATAGCATTTTTATAACCATGCCCTTTGAGTTTACTAACAAAAAATATTAGTTGAAGGTAAGGGCCTCATAGTTGTGAGTGCCTTGGCGTTCCCAGATGTGTAAATGTTGCAGCCATCACATGACTTTCTTTTATATTGTCCTATACAAATTGCTCAGTAAAAATAATTTATTAAAATTATTATTTAATAAAATTATCTTCCATGATGAATGCAGATGATTTCCATTCCAAAGAAAGTCAATTTTATTCCCTATATGACATCTTTAAAAAAAAAGGATTTTTTTTTCTATATATATATATATATATATAATAATGATGAACTATTAAACATAGTAGAAGCCAAGCAACAGATACAAGATCACTAAAACACCAATGACCAATAAGATTTTTAAAAAAATTTATCAGTGGATGAAATACACTAATGTAAAGAATCCAGTTTTATTAATTAACAGCCTGTATTTGCTGTTGTTTGTTTGTTAAAAATTTTAAAAATCGATAACTTTATTTTAAATTATCACAGACTGATGGTTCAATCATTCATTTTATAGGTACTGACAAGCTCTTTTGAAAGATACCCATAATGAAAATTTGTCTCTCTCGGGGAGGGGAGGGGGGGGAAGCAATGCTCCTACATACACAAAATGTTTTTTCCAGTTGACTATCACTATGACAAACAACAGTATTTAATTTCATAATGGTGATTAAAAAATAATTATCTTTATGCACATTTATACGAAATGTTGTCCTACACCACCATGTTAAAAAATTAGAAAAAGTGGAATGGCAATGCCACCTGTTGGACAATTTTCACCAAAAGTTCATAGGCACTAATTTATGTCAAGGAGCAACTACATACCAATTTGTATAAAATTTTGTGCAGGAGTTCCTGAGAGACAGTTGCCACAAAATTTTGTCACACACAGATAGACAGAGATTTTCTGAACATGGTCAAATCGTGTTCTTCACCTCTCAAAACATGTAAATCCATTAAAAACCCGAAGTCCAAAATGTTTACAAATGCAATACTTTCTTCTATTCAATATAGAAGAAAGTAAAAATCAGCTCCAACAGGTGGTGCTGAGTCATAGGGAAAAATATGAAAATAATTGAAACACATTCTTCAAATAACATTTATCATACAAATGAAACTGGCTTATGTTTTCAATTTAATAGAAGAATTTACACAAGAGAAAGATGAAAAGAACAGAAATTAAATTAAAATTTCTCTTATGCATAAACTAATTGATACGAGCCAGTTAAAATTATTAGTAAAACCAATTCCTTGAAATTATGTTTTTAAAAAAAATGTCAAAATTTATTAAAGAAAACTTTTTCTTTTAAAAAAAAGAGGAGAGGGTGCTTGTTTGTTTATTTAATTAAATATGAATCATACAATTTGACAAAAGAAATTTATAAAATGAATACGTAAAATTTAATTATTTCAGAAGATGAAAAAATTTTGTCCTTTAAAGGGTTAGCAAACCAAGGTCATATTTACAACTTTCAAAGTTTTATTTATAGTAGGCAACTAATTTCTAAAAAAGAAGTTATAGATTTTCCTTCTAATAGTCCTATTAAAATAACCTATATTTTCTAAAACATAGTTACATAATTTTGTCTTCTTCGGAGAATTTATAGACTGCAATTTTTATACTATCACATCACTCAGGAAAATAGAAGTGTGACTTACAATCGTTATACAAGTAGCTTTATCCTCTACATAGAAAATCAGAAGCTCAAGACTTGATTCAAGTGCCGTTTTATATATGTTAAAAATCAAATCTTTTCAGCCTTATTCAAAGCTTTGCTTTTTATTCTCTTCTTCGGTAGGCACAAAGAAGTTTTTCACTCTCCATTTTTGTGAATAAAATACCAAATCATTCGAAAATGTTACGCAGACAACAACAAATAGCAGAAGAAAAAAAAAAAAATCAGACTGTTTTTCACTCTCAGTAAAATGCCAGGTGTTTAAATGTCATCAGTCTGTACATGCATTTGTTTAGTTTCATTCTCTGATCTTGGTGAACACAGTATAGTGAGGTATTTTGAAATGAATATGAATATTTCAAAACATGCACTGCACATAATACTCATTGTGTCAAACATGTAGTCCACTTTCTACTATTTAATAAAGAACTAATTACACCTTTAAAAAGGTGTAATTAGTCTAGTTTTTCAATATCATTCAAACTGGTAATGTATAAACTTCAAAAGAAAGCTAGTCCACCTGGCTCATTCAGAAGGGTAGATTGATTTCTCTTTTCTTATCAAGTAGCCGTCATCTGAAACAAAATAGCGGCTACAAATTATTAATGGAATTGGTGAAAATATTGATGTGGGTTATGTACATATGAAGTTACTCAATCAATTAATCCAACTTCACTGTCAAACTTTGGTTCGAATAAATTCAGTATTTCAAAAATTATCGGGATAACAAATTGTCAAGAGGCAACAATTTGGAAACAAAATTGCAGAACAACTTGCCCACCAAAATCATTTCAGATATTTGAATGATAAAAGTCCATTGTTCAACTTTGAATTGAATTGACTAAGTACTTCAAATGTTAATGCGATAAATTTTCAAGTGGCTGTCACTTGAAAACAATATGGCACAGCAAGTTGCCCAGTGAACTCATCCAAGATATTTGAAGCAAAAGTTCACTGTCCAACTTTGGTTTGAATTAGTTCAGTATTTCAAAAGTTAATATGACAAATTTTCAAGTAGCAGTCTGATTTTAAGTGGCCACAATTTGGAAACAAAATGGCAGAGTAACTTGCCCAGAAAAATTCTCTAAGATATGATATATTTGTATAAGTTCATTGTCCAATTTCGGTTCGAATTAATTCAGTATTTCAAAAGTTATTGTGGTAAGAAATTTTCCAAGTGGCACCAAGATTTTAAGTGGCCAAACTTAGAAACAAAAGGGCAGAGCAAGATGTCTGTGAACTTATCTAAGGTATTTGAATGATTAAGTCTACTTCGCAAACTTGATTAAAATTGATATTACAAAAGTTATCATAATGAATAATTTTCAAGTGGACATCACTTAGAAATAAAATGGCAGAGCAAGTTGCTTGGCGAACTTATCCAAGATATTTGAACCATAAGTTCACTATCCAACTTTGGTTTGAATCAGTTTAGTATTTCAAAAGTTATCGTGATAGTGCATTTTCAAAGTGGCAACCTGATTTCAAGAGGTCACAACTTGGAAACAAAATGTCGGAACAAGTCGCCCAGAGAACTCATCTAAGATATTTATATGATAAGTTTCATTGCCCAACTTTGGCTTGAATTGATTCAGTATTTCAAATGTTATCATGATGATAAATTTCCAAGTGGTAGCCTGATTTCAAGTGACCCGGCTTAATTTAAGATATCTGCCACTTTGTTAAAAATGGCAGATAAAGTTCACTTGAGACTAGGACTGGGCTTTATATCGATGTAAAATCAAATATCGATTTAACACTAATATTGTTTATTCGATTTAAATATTTCATCTTCCATGAAATATCAATGCAGAAACATAAAAAAACACGAACTTCTGATGCCACGTTAAACCGATTCAGTGATGCTGGAATAATGCCAGATGGATATTCATTCACTCGGATACCGGTTTAGTGTAAAGCATAAACATCTAAATCATGAAAATCATTACTCAGTCAAACCGCAAAGAATCAAGAGAGTAGCCGTTTTGATTTAGTGTTGCGCAAGCGTATTGGGAAGAGAACATCGGTTTAAGACCCGACCGGAGGAAGCATTCTTTCGAATGGATTGCGGTTTTAGGAATGCATGCGTAGTAACGAAATGAAAACCGAGAAATGAGATCTATTCATTCATTCATTAGAAATTCGTTTGATTACTGGAGATTTACTTTATCAAAATTAGTATTTTCTTCGGCTATTTTTATTATAGTTCCTGTTCCTATAATTAAAAAATAAGATACTCCAGTTTCTGTTTATTAGATAAGTGAATAATTAACTATTCTTTATTAATATTTCCTGTAATTAATAATATTCTTTCATTAAACTTATTAATTTCAGTAAAGACTATGACATTGTCATATTGTCAAAAATAAATTAATTCAAACAGCAGCGTCATCTTAGATTTGATCATTCTAACATTTAATTACCTGATTTCTATTTACTTTGAAATCAATTACTTAACAGTATATACCTAGTATGGGTATTAAAAATAATTTTGAATAAGGTAAAAGTTACCTTTTTTTTTTTTTGTCTTCAAGTGTACCAAACTGTTTTTCCATCTATTACTAATTTTTTTTCTTACACTAAGCCAATTATTAGTCTTTGTGTAATTTGAATTGATGTAATTTAATCTAACATAAATAAAAATTTTAAACTTCAATATAAAAAGAAAAATCTTGTGAATTTTGAAAGAAATTGTATTTTAGAAAATTTTAATTAAGATTTACATTTATTAGGAGATTCAAAGCACTATAGAAATTTAATATTGTGTGAAGCTGTTTTGTAATTTGTTTGCATGTAAGTGGAGAATGTAAATATTTTAATGCATTAAAAAGTAATAAGAAATAATAAAATTCTGAATTTATCAATTAGTTAAAAATTAAATAAATAAATTGGGGTGCTTCATATGTTCTAAAGGTTACTCACGAAATGTCACGTCACGAGTCAATGGGAAATATTTCTGTGATAAAAATAATAATTTCGAGGAAATTTAATTTTGTCAAACTAATATAATTTTTTTATGGTTCATTGTTTATTTTCGCGTTTTTGCATTCTTCTGTAGGTATTTATTACAAGAAAGTACTTGTAAAAATTTTTATCTTTTGGATTTCAATGAATTTACACGTTTCGAGAAGTCTAAAGACTGTTTTGACAATTTTTAGAAATTATCCATCTGCTTGAGTGTGAAAAAAAAAAAAAAAAAAAAAAAAAAATATATATATATATATATATATATATATATATATATATATATATTCCAACGAATTTAGCACGAAAAATGATGCACAGAATTTCCTAAAAAGTTTTACATACTTGCACCTTGATATAAATTAGCGCTTATTCGCATTTTGTACACATCAGTATACAAATGGCACTGTTGTCCCGCTTTAGAACATAAGGATATAATAAATACTTTCCAGTATATGATACATTTTTCTATAAATGTACGAAATAACAGTAAGGTATATTGTGAAACTAAAAAACAATTTTCTGTAATAGTCAACTAGGATAAAATTCTTGAATGTTTGAGAAGATGACTCGAGAAGGATTTATTTAACAAAGCAGTATAAAAAGTACTTTTTTTTAAATAAATGAATATATATATATATATATATATAGGCATTATTGCTAGCACTCGAATACTTTTGCTGCCAACTGTATATGGAGTAAAATTATAAGAAATGTCATAAAATGGTTCAACCTTTTTTTAAGTTTTCTACTTCTTGCGATTGAATTTAAGTTGCGCCAAAATTTGGAGCTACCATACGTCCACTTACAAGGGAAGTATGAATCAGTAAAATTCCTATTGAAATTAAACTAAGATTAAATTAAAGAGTGTGGTCGAAAACATAGGATAAAGGGCAAATTTTGTGCAACAACTCACCCAAAGGCCAAGATAAAACCTTAGAAAATTTAATCCCTTTTATCAAAATGCTCGAAACTTAATTAGTGGGCAAAAAAGTGTGGTACAGTGCCAGATTGTTTGGATTTGAGACAAGAAGGTTTTCAGTTCAATCCCTGTCTCCATCGATTTTTGTTTTTTTAGTCCTTACGTGTAGGGACTAATCCTTACAGCTGGTAACGCTACATTAAATCGGTATATCCTTATATCGGTATTTAAGATGAACGATATATCGATTTAAGAAATGTCAACATCGCCCAGCACTACTTGAGACCCTTATATGGTCTACATATACATGAAAATTCAAGCAAATCTGGTCTAAAATATACTTTTTACAACATGGATTTGAAATTTTCAAGTGGCTTCCACTTAAAAACAAAATAATGGAGCAACTTGGATAACGAACTCATCTAAAATACTTATAAGTTTGCTGCTCAAATTTGGTTCAATTTGGAGTAATCTTGGAAGTTATCGTGATGATAAATTTTCAAGTGGTAGCCTGATTGTGGCCCTGTTTAATTTAAGATATCCACCACTTTGTTAAAAACGATGAATAAAGTTCATTAATAAACTTGGTTGAGACCTTTATGCAATCTATGCATACATCAAAATTTAAACAAATCCAGCCTTAAATACACTTTTTACAATGTGGATTTGAAATTTTAAAGTGGCTGCCACTTGAAAACAAGATGGCAGAGCAACTTGGATAACAAACTCATCCAAGATATTTATAATTTAAGTTCATTATCCAAATTTGGCTCAATTTGGAGTATTATTTTGGAAGTTATCATGATGACAAAATTTCCATTATACATAGGTATAGATAAACGAAGTGATTGCAATAGGTCGATTTCTAAAGAAATCAACTTAAAAAATGTTAGAAAAAATATTTATTATGAGTCCTGCAGGTTGTCCATGTTTATTAGTTCTCTTTTTTTTCTCTCTCTCTCTAACCAATCCAAACTTTTCTATCACCTATGCAACTTAAGTAGAAGAACAAACTCTTAAGATTAATATTTATAAAATGATTTTCTTTTATTGTGTTTATTAAAAATTTTATTTTTTATATTACATTACATTTATAAAAAATATATTAAAATTTCTGCAAATTATGAAAAAGTTTAATTAAATTTGTTTAGAGAATGAAACTTTAAAAAGAGGATTAAAAGGAAAAACTAGGAAGAAAAATAATTCTTGTGAAGAGCTGTAAATTACATACCAATCCAGATGCTTCAGAAGTAATTTTGACAGCCATAAGACCTCTACATTCTTGTACATAAGCAGCATTTTCACCAAAAATAAGATCTTCAATTGCAGTTAAATTGCCAGGAGAAGCCTAAAAAAGATGTTACCTTAAATTTTAAAATTAATGATGTGTGATTAATGTAATAAAAAACAAGATTCCTCAGTACATAATGATATAAAAGAAATTTGTGTAGTAATAAGTTAGTAGCAATAAGTTAAGCTTATTATTATTTTGTTAATTTGCTCAAACGTGTTAAAAGCATTTAAATTGAATTACATCAATTGCTGCAATTTTTTTTTTTTTTTTTTTGTTAGAGCCAGAGCTCTGTTTTAGTCATTCTGCAGTAAAGGTATTGTTGTATTTAATTAAATAATTTATATTAGAAATGGCAAAAGTATTATTTTGAACTATAGTTTGACAGTGGAGATGGCATTAAACATTGCACTCATGCTAATGTAGCAAAGGGCAAGTCTTGTGATTCATCAATATATGTGTTAAATTTGTAAGCATCAATTTGTTTTCCTCTCTTCTTTTACTAAATAATAGCATACCAAAAAAGTTATTAAATGTGATCTATCTGCACTACATTTATAGCAGATCACTTGGAATAAAAACAAGGCATAAATTAAAAATCACATGTTTTAAATGAATAAAATGAAATGATGAATGAATTGCATACCTAATATTGTATATTAAATGAATTGTATACCTAATTGTATAAATTGTTATTGTTTAAATCCATCATAATTTATAGTAGCAAAAAAAAAAAAAAAAAAAAAAAAAAAAGTGAATATGGAAATCGCAGATAATCAAGAGTTTATTGTATTACCTTTTAAAATCAGTTTTTCAGAGTTTTTCAGACAGTTTTACTACTGTCTTATTTATATCGTTTTCAATCATTTATAATTTCATTAATCAAACTTTTCAAGCTGTCTATACCTTTTGATGTCATACAACTCCCCATCATAACACTTGGGAAAAAAACTTTTTAGTTTCACAATATAAACTCGTAATGAATTTAGGTTTTCTTTATACATATTTTATTCAATCCGAAAATAGCATAGTAGAGAATTACAAGATAATAATAATACATATATATTAATTATTTCATGACTGAAAGGAAGAAATATAAAAGAGAAAAAGTTAGAATTAAAAATTTAAGCAAGTAAATTATATAAAAGTAAAGAATTTTAAATCTATTTAATATGAATGAGATAGGGGAATTCTAGATTTAGAGTATGCATGAAAGACTTTTAAACTTTTATTAGTATTTGCATCATTCTTAAAGAATTGTTAAGGAAAATGTTGGAAGAGAGAAAAATATAAACTAATTATAATGACTGACTAATTAAAAACTATCTTTTTCATAAGATAGCTGTGTTGTGTAATAATACAAAACATAAAGTAAGTAAATTACCTTGCAACAAACAGTCCACTGAGGAGACCTAACTGTCCCCGTGTTTTTTAAAATCTCAATTTTGTATTGGCGAACAAATAGCAAATACTTTAGGGCAACCACAAAATTGTTTTTATTAATATTCACATAGTTTAATGTCTCACTACCTAAAAGAAAAAAAAAAAAAATCACACCATAAGATACAAAGAATAAAATAATCATTACTTATGTAATATAAAGTAACTTACTCTTTTTAATAAATTTAAAAAAAAAGTCTATACAAATGCAATGCATACCAGCTTGAGCAACTTTCAGTCTTGAAGCCTTAAGAACTTGCTGATTAATCAGCATGGCATCATCACCGTAGATAGAATAACCATCCTTAAAAGTAAAATTAGGAAATAAAATATATAAAATAGGGAAATTTTGCAGAAAATAATTGACACTTATAAAACCTTTATATATTTATATACAGCATTATTTTTTCGGGTGATTTGCTTCTATCTGATAATCTTGATTCTTGAATAACTCTATCAGGGTTGGTTTTTTGATGTCAAAAACTGGTTTAAAAGTTTAAACTTTCAAAAAGTGGTTTAAATCATCAAAAACTCTCGAAAACCACATGAGAAAAATAGAAACTATAATTTAAAATAATTTTTTGCATATTTTTAACCCTACAAGGCACCCAGTTCCATATGTGAAACACCGACTATAATCGTTCCTATAACTATAAAACTATTAGTAGCGACATCTTGATAGAAGCTACTGACATTTAGCAATGTAGTAATACGAATCATTACCTAAAGATGTCGTTCGTGTTTTTGTTATAGTGCACTCAGTGTGAAATTTGAATGAAAGTGATATGTTAGTCATTTTTCTGAATTCAAAAATAAAAAACGAATAGTTATTGAACAGTTATGACTCGAAAAAAAAAATACTGTGTGTTACAACAAAGTGTATATTTTGCAGACGTGAGTTGTTTTTTTTATATTACAATAGTAAATGTATTAGTAAATCATATTTTTATGTATGTTCCACATATGGTACGTTGAGCTAAAAAGTTGATTTTTCCGTAAAATATGGTTTTATTTTTATAAGTTTTCCTATCTTCTGATCACTAATTACAACCTATATATTTTTGTTGTGCACTAAAAAAAAAATTGAGCCTTGTAGGGCTAAGTTGCAATGTACTATGTATTAACATTGATAATATATAATATAATATATTATATATAGAGAGAGATTGGTTTCTTTACATTAGTGTATTTCATCCACTGATATATATATATATTTTTTTAATCTTATTGGTCATTGGTGTTTCAGTTTCAGTGATCTTGTATCTGTTGCTTGGCTTCTACTATGCTTAATAGATCATCTTTATATATATATACATATATTTTTTTTTCCCAAAAAAACAAATATTGTGTAAGAAAGCATATCAATGCATAGTCTTACAGGGAGTGTGAACATTATAAATCTTTTTATGTAAATTGTCTTAGAGCTATGAAAATTTGCATACATAGATTAAAATTATAGTGATACAATTAAGTATATCAAAAATTCTTTAAAACTAACTAAATTAAAAAAAAAAAAAAAAAAAAAAAAAAAAAAAATCAAATTCTTTAATTTTTTTATTTTTCTACAAATTATTATTATTTTAATATTCCTTTCACTTTTATCATTATTATGGTTTAAAAATATATACTAAAATATTAGGTTTAGAATGTATTTGTGCATTGAGTGATAGATTATTTTTTTTAATTAAGTAGAATGCTAAAATAAAAAAAATAAAAATAAGCTTTTTTTTTATTATTATTATTAATCTGTCAAAAAATTAATAAAATAATATCCAGATATTTTAGAATATATTATTAAACTATAATAATGCAAAATTGAGGTATAAAATTAAAAAATTAGCACAGAACATTTTTAAAAAGAGAAGAAAATTTTAATTTTTGATTTCTTTTTTTTTTTAAATACAGTTTCAGAATTTTTAATGTATTTAATATTATTGCAGTTCAGTGCATATAAATGTAAATTTCCATACCTTTAAAACTAATTTACAAAAAAGGTATTTTGTCCATCATTTCCTTAATTAAAAATATTTAATTTAAATTGTGTAAATTGCATTGTGTAATTCATATTAAAAATTTAGTTCAACAAATCATGCAATACCTTAGAAATTTTTAATCATGCAACATTAAAACATATTGTTGATTATAACCCAAAATAAAAAGACATGCTTTATTATTCAATAGCACAGTAATTTTCATTCATTGGGATAAATTACTTACAGCACCTTTTAATTATCAATCAGTATGCATTTACTAAAACTTCTTTTTTGAAAATAAGACTATAAAATTTCTGACAACTTAAAATGCAATAAGTAAGTAGTTAGCCTTGGAATATACAAATTTCTATATTTAAATTTTTGTATTTTGTAAAGGTAATGAATATAAATTTTTTTGTACTTAAATAGAAGTCATTATAAACTAAGGACTTTTTTTAAGACTACAGCTTTTTACTTTTATATAATAAATATGACTTTTTAATTGTTTAAAAGTATGCCAAGAAATGCAAAATTTGAGGTTTTTGACATGACAGTTTAAACTGTGGTTTAAACTGTCAAAAACTGTCATGCATCAAAAACTTGCCAACCTTGCTCTAAATGAAATTTTTCATAAAAGTAAACTTTTTTGCAACCACTATCATGTTAGTTTTATCTGGTTAAAACTGTCATGCATCAAAAACTAGCCAACCCTGCTTTAAATGAAATTTTTCATAAAAGTAAGCTTTTTTTGCAACCACTATCATGTTAGTTTTATCCCACTGTTCATGTTTCATTTTTCTAATAAATTTTGCTGTTCTTGGATACCATTCATTTAAAGCTTGTTTTAATTAATCGAAAACAAACAAGCCACTAGAGAAGTAGGGTCAAGCCACACACATTCGTGGAGTGTCTGTGCTCAACTATTTTTATTTCATTTAACACTTGTGTTCCCTTATAGCCATATATGAAAGACGTTTAAAACAACTTTTATTTTTTCTTTACTATTGATCTTGGATTTTACAGAGGTCATTAAAAGTTGTTCTGATACTTAAAAATGGAATTATTAGACCTTCATATTTTGGTCAAAATCTATTTGAATTAAACTTAAGTGCTAATTTCAAATATCAGTATTAAAGTGTATAAGGTAAAGATGTCACATACTTAGTTATGCTGCTGTAATGTAATAATTAGAATAATTATACATTTAAACATAAAAACTTCTTCACACAACATAAAATAAAAGCAAGCACTACCATTTTTGAAAGGGCATGCTCTTTCTTCTTTAGGTGCAAAAAACATGTGCTACTACTTTGGAGGCAAAAGAAAGGCAACAAGCTTTTGAAACTGGTAGTGCTTCCTTTTATTTTATAGTGTGAGAAGTTTTTATGTTTAAATATTTATTATACAGCAGTTCTATAATTTATAATAAAATAATTACAATAGGTTAATGTTCAAGGTAAAAAATAAAATTTTTACTAATTTCCATATTAACTAACTCTCCTATGGGACAAAACCACAAAATAAAGTATCATAAAAATTAATCTCTGGAATCACACTAATAAGAAAATTTAATTATAATTGTGTGGTTTTTAGCTCTCTACAGTTTACAGCCCCCCTAAAATGTCAGAAAAATGACAAAAGTGACATTTAAAAAAAAAAAAAAGTTCTTTGCTAATTTATTAACTTGTTAAAGTATTATGTATACTGTGTGTATTGTTTTGTGGTTTTCATTTGTAACAAAAAAAAAAAAGTTGTGTTAAGTTGCGTAGTTTAACTAGTACACTCATTATTATATTAGTACATTATTTTATACACTCACTAAAGTAGAAAATTAAACACGAAATTAAATAATTGCAGGCTTTTTTCTTTTCTTTTTTTAATAAAATGTACTTTATAATAATGCAAAATTACTTTAATGGAATTATAATAATAAAAAATTTCTTCACTTTTTATAAATATTAAAGCAATATTTTATAAGTATTGAAAGTTATTTGTAAAAATAAAAAATTATAATTTTAGCTCACTTTTTATTTCTAAATGTTTATGAATAATTACACATTTGTAAATATTTAAATATTATAAATTAGAGATGCAACGATTATTCGGCCGAAGCCGAATGTTCGGCCTATTCGGCCTGTCAGCCGAATATTCGGCTTCGGCCGAATATCAAGTCCATTATTCGGCCCAGGCCGAATAATTCTTTAAGAAATGTTTTTATTTATATTTACACAATATAAATAAAAACATTATATTACACAATAAAATTTTTTAATTTTAGAATTTATATTTGTCATGTATTGTGGAAATTTTATTTGAAATTAACTAATATCCCCCCCCCCAAAAAAAAAAAAAACTTTTATGCTATATTAATAAGTGCAAAACATATCTGTAGTAAGCTAACATAATCTGTTAAATTAAAAATTAATCTATTCAAAATTGTCCCAACTGATCCATACAAGCAAATTCTGATTTTTTTTCAAAGCATAATGAAAAAATTTAATATTTATCCTTCGTTATTTAATAATAATAAAAAAAAATCCTTCCAGTGATATTTTTAATTATTGGGGGAGGGGACAAAAAATTAGAAATTGAGTTATGCCGTTCAAAATTGGTATACATAGGTTTTGGGAGCCTAAAAGTCGAATGAGGATATTTTCGAAAGTGTAAAATTATTAGGGGGGGGGGACAAAAAATTAGAAATTGAGCTAAACCATTCTAAATTGGTATTTATATGTTTTGGTGGCCTATGAGTCGAATAAGGATATTTTAGAAAATGTAAAATTATTAGGCGGAGGGGCAGGAAGGGCAAAAAATTATAAATTGAATTAGACCGTTCAAAATAAATATGTATAGGTTTTGGGGGCCTAAGAGTCGAATGAGGATATTTTAGAAAGTGTAAAATTATTATTCTAAAAAATTATTATTAAATTATTATTTTGCCCCCCCTCCTTTCGAGGGGGGGGGCAAAAACATAGAAATTGAGTTAGACCATTCAAAACTGGTATATATAGGTTTTGGGGCCTACAATTGAAGGAGGATATTTTCGAAAGTGCTACCTTATTAACATTAAGGGGAGCAGAAAGAGGGACTAGGGGTACCAAAAAATAGAAATTGAGTTAGACTGTTCAGAAATTGGTATATGTAGGTTAATTAGGAGGGGCGGGGAATAAATATGTGTATCCCTTAATCTGTGCACACGCAGTGTGCATGGGTCTACGCTGCCAACGGCAATGGGAACCCGGTGTAAGTTTTTACTCGATCAAAATTTTTTTTTCTATGAGCTAGAATATGGAATTTTGAGAATTCATTCATTATAGTGATTCATTTAAAAATAGTGACCCGCTAGTGGGCGAAGCTCACTAGTATCTATTAAAATATGACTAGACGATACCTCATAAGAAACTTGCAAAGAATTATTATTGAGGCAATTTTTAAGCCGAACATAGCCGAATATTTTTTTCAGAATCAAATAATGGCTTTAAAAATAAAAAAATTGTATAAAAATAACTTTTAAAAAAGAAAATAATACATTTTAGTTATGAAATGTACAAGAATTGTGCATATAGTGCATACTATACTATGTTTTTAGACAAAAATGAGTTCATTATTCGGCTGTAATTTGGCCGATTAATTGGTATTCGGTTATTCGGCCAAACCATTGTTCATTGCATCTCTATTATAAATACTTAAAAATTATTGCTGAAATCTCTATTAATAAAATCAGACTTTTGTCTGTAAATTTGTCGGAATCAAAAAAATTTGCGATATCTTCACGTTTCACACCCCATGAAGGCCAAAAATGACTTTTGCTTGTGTGTATGTGTCATTGTCATCATGTCTGTATGTCGCTGTTTTTGTCCGGGCATCACTCGAAAACGGTTATTTTTATTTAATTAAGCAGTACTTTTCTTTCCTGCAGTAAAACAAAATTTTTTGTTGTTATTATGTAACTTATGACTTTCTTTTATGTTCTCCCCTTAATTGTAAATGATTATAATTTGGATTTTATTAATGTTTTTTATTTTTATTTTGTAAATATCAGGAAAGAGTTTTTATTTTATTTTATTTTGTTTTATTTTATTTATTTATTTTGTGTATGGAACAGATTTAGTATCGGATCCCTTTGGCAAAATTTGAAATTTGGCACCGAAGTAGCTCGGACGTTTCTTGCCAAGATCTTTAATTGCACAATTGAGATAGCCAATTCAATTTATCACAAAAATGGCTTAAAATATTTAAATTCACCAAAGGGGTCCCATACTAAAGCTGTGCTTTTTGTATTTATTTATTTATAATATTTTCTATTAAAGACTTATGTGGTCACGAAATTTGGTGTGTAAATTGTTTGTATGCATCTGGCACTTACTGTAACTGGATTTCACGAAATTAAAAATCCCCCCCCCCTTCCCTTCTCGAAGTCGGAGGACAATAAACATGTGTAAAAACATGTTTTTCCGTTTGAATTTGCTTTGAATTATCTTATAATGGCGAATTTTGGTGTGTGGATATTGATTAAGTGTACGCATTATGTACATTAGTGGGATTTTGCAAAACTTCGATCTCACCCGCTGAGGAAGGGGAAGTAAGAAGGGGGAAAATTGCTGCCGAAGGGCGTGGGGACCCAGACTCTGCACGTTGCGAGCCAGAAAAACCTCTACCAATCACAGCGAGAACTTAGGTTATTAATAAAGATATGGGATTTTGACAACTCATTTAAGGTTAATGTCCAGTGAAGCAGGCAAAGCCTGCTAGTTTTATAAATAAAATTAGTAGGAATTATAAAATAGAAGATCAGGATTTTCTTAGCATCTTATCAGTATGTATAACATCTTCAAGAAACAACTTTCAACTTCATACATACAAATTTTAAACAGGACTGCTTATTCAAATAGTACAGTGAATGAATCCATCATTAGAGCGGGTTGAATTTCTGTTAGTACATCTCAGTTTTATGTATATCACTGCTTTTGTATTTCGCTCCATCAAAATAAAATTCACTCCTCCAAATAAAGTCAAGGTGTTTTTTTACTCCTTGAAACAGATTCTGAGATAAAAAGATTTTTAATACAATTAATTTTTATTTTAAATTTTAAAATAAGATTTTTACTGGAAAGTAATTTTTTGATACAAAATATTAGTTTCTATTAAGATTTAAGAAAAGGGAAAGAAAAGAATTGAGGCAAAAATCATTATCATTTCTAAATAATTTCAATTGAATAATCCTAAAAAAAAATAATAATAAGTTAATCTACGTTAATAAGGATATTTTTATGTGTTATATACTTACATTTCGTTCATAAATACGACAGGTCCCTTTGATCTAAAAATATAAAAAAAGAAACACAAGTTTCAGAAATAAAGAAATACATAAACAAGAATAAACAGAAACTTAAAGATTACAGCTTTAATTTTCAGAACTGTTTCTGCTACTATATATATATATATAGAAATACATTAATATAATCAGTGCAAAAATGTTTTTATGAAATTTAAAGATGACTCAACTGCAGTATCAAAACAATTCCTCGGATAAATTGTAAAATACTGAATGAGAATTGTAATACACTGAACAAGAATTGATATAAGAATTGATATAAGAATTGAAATAGTGTTATAAATAATAATAATAGTAATACAACATAAAATGCGCAACAGCAGCTATAAAATGATGTATTTTAAAAAATTTGTGAAAAATAATAAACTGCTTAAGTAATAGCAAAAATTGTGCAAACACATAATGAAATAAAAATAAAAATAATAAAATATTAATAAAAAGCTTCATTTCCAAATAAAGCGCTATATGCAGCATTATCTTAGAAATGAAATAAATATAGAAATACATTAATATAATCAGTGCAAAAATGTTTTTATGAAATTTAAAGATGACTCAACTGCAGTATCAAAACAATTCCTCGGATAAATTGTAAAATACTGAATGAGAATTGTAATACACTGAACAAGAATCGATATAAGAATTGATATAAGAATTGAAATAGTGTTATAAATAATAATAATAGTAATACAACATAAAATGCGCAACAGCAGCTATAAAATGATGCATTTTAAAAAATTTGTGAAAAATAATAAACTGCTTAAGTAATAGCAAAAATTGTGCAAACACATAATGAAATAAAAATAAAAATAATAAAATATTAATAAAAAGCTTCATTTCCAAATAAAGTGCTATATGCAGCATTAAATATAGAAATACATTAATATAATCAGTGCAAAAATGTTTTTATGAAATTTAAAGATGACTCAACTGCAGTATCAAAACAATTCCTCGGATAAATTGTAAAATACTGAATGAGAATTGTAATACACTGAATATATATATATATATACAGTAGAAGATCTATATAGTGCAATTGTATGTAATGCAATTCTCTATATAATGCAAAAATTCTTGGATAGAAACAATGAATTTAGATTCTAAATTATCATCATATTAAATATACTAGAAAATGTTTTTATACAATAACAGGGTGGCTAACCTTTAAACTTTTCTAAATTCCCTGACTCTTACTGTTTACTTCCATGAAAATTTCATGACATTAGCAAAAAATTAAGCGATATAAAATAGCATTAATAATTTAATGATAAATATGGCTTTTTTTTTTTCAAAAAATGTGCCAATTTTCCCTGACTTTAAATGAAATTCTCTGAATTCCCAGATTTTCTAAATTCCCTGATTATTTGATTTTCCCTGACTGCTAGCCACCCTCAATAAATTAACTTGCGTCAGCCAAATATAAAAGTATTTATTTAAAATACACACAAATATGAAAATATCTGGTACTTACGTATTAACTGCATGCCATTGGGGAGATATTTATATATATATATTATAAGATAATACAATGCATTTCATAGCATCATTTTACTTAATGTGGCAATGTGCTTAATACGAGGGGTGATCAGAAAAAAAGGTTACAAGTCGAATAAAGAAATATTTATTAACAATAGACAAAAAATAAAAAAGATAATTAAGAGACATATGTGCCTATCACTTTTCGGCATAATCACCAAGTCTATTTAGTCATTTATCAGAACGCAGAACCAACTTGTTTAACCCGCCTTGGTAGAAATCAGATCCCTGTCCATTGAGCCAGGTCTCGGCGGATGTTTTCACAGCACTGTCTGATAAGAACTATGAACCGGATAAGTGCTCCTTCAACCTCGGAAACAGGAAATAGTCACTGGGTGCCAAATATGGGCTGTATGGGGGTGACTCCAGATTTCCCACCTGAACCGTCACAATTCCTGCGTTGCTTGAGCAGTATGGGGCTTAGCATTGTCATGCAGGAGGATGACACCTTCACTCAACATGCCCGGCCGTTTGCGCCAGATGCTCCACGGACACATTTTTTGCCCATAAAATCGATTTACGGCTCGACAAGACAAATTTTCTAAGCGTCTTGCCATTTCAATCGTCCTGAACCATCTGGGAACTTTCACTACCTACCCGCACACCAGCTGTATGACAAGTAGCACCATCTGTCTCCATTCTGGGTACACAAAAATTCTCCCCAATATGTAGTGTTCAAATGCTGCAGCTTGTAACCTTTTTTTATGATCACCCCTTGTACCTTAAGTACTAAATATCTTATATATTGAAGAACCAAAAAAAAAAAAAAAAAAAAACTGGCACACAGAAGTGCCACAACATGATGCAACAGGGTCTCAATGTCTGAAAGTGTGCTAGAGGTAATTCCTTCCATAAATCCTGCAGGGCAATCAACAAATCTATATTAGTGGGGGGGGGGGGGGGTCACATTTCTTTAGAACAGCACGTTGCAAGGTATCCCAGATATGCTAAAAAAAATATTTCTGGAGATTTAGATGGCCAATGAACATTTCTAAAGTCAGAAGAGTGTTCCTCGAATCACACGGTAGCAATTTTTGATGTGTGGGGTATCACATTGTCCGCCCGAAATTGTCCAAGTCTGTCATAATGCAAAATGGACTTGAATGGGTACAAGTGATCGGACACTATGCTTAGGTGTCTGTCACTTGTCAGAGTCATATCTAGGCATATCAGGGGTTACATAACATACAACTGCACATGTCCCATAACATAGCCTCTGTCAGCTTGTACTAGGACTGGGTTTTATATCGATGTAAATTAAAATATTGGTTTAACGCCAATATCATTTATCCGATTTAAATATTTCATCTTTTGTAAAATATCGATGCAGAAACATCCGAACACGTGAACGTGTGATTCCAGGCTAAACCGAATGAATAAAGTTGGAATAATGCCAGGTAACTATTCATTATTCATTCAAAGGGATTCCAGTTTAGTCTTGGTCTAAAGCATGCGCAGTCATAGACAGCTAAATCATGAAAATCCCGATTGAATATAATTGGAATAATGCCAGATATTCATTCAAAAAGATTCCGGTTTAGTCTAAAGCGTATGCAGTCATAGCTAAATCATGAAGATTGAAGTGCCGTTTCGATTTAGTGTTACACAGGCGCATTGGGAAAAAGAGAATATCGGTTTAAGACAATTCTTTCAAGCCAAAACGCGTGCACACTAGCAAAATGAAAAACAATTCTGATACAAAGCTTTCCGTATGAGATTTATTCATTCATTCAAAATTCGTTTGATTATTGGAGATTTATTTTATCAATATTAGTATTTTATTCTGCTATTTTTTGTTATAGTTCCAGTTCCTATAATTAAAAAATAAGAAACCCCAGTCTCTGTTTATTAGATAAGTGAATTAACTATTCTTTATGAATATTTTATATAATTAATATTTTTTCATTAAATTCATTAATTTCAGTACAGAATATGACATTGTCATATTGTCAAAAATAAATTAATTTAAACAACGGTTTATCTTAGTTAGATACGATTATTCTAATGTTTAAATATATAATTTTTATTTATTTCGAAGTCAGTTATTAACAGCAGATAGGCCATATAGTATGGGTATTTAAAAATAATTTTAAGTACGGTAAATGTTGATGCTTCCCCCCCCCCCCCTTCCAATGCACTAAATTATTGTTCTTTCTATCAATTTTATTTTTCTATACTGACTTATAGTTATTTAAATCTTTTTGTATTTTGTAGTATTTAATGTAATTTAATCTAAAATAAAAAATTTAAATCTTCAATAAAAAGGAAATCTTGTAATTTTTTTTAAGAAATTGTACTTTAGAAAATTTTAATTAAGAATTATATTTATTAGGGGATACAAGGCACTATAGAAATGTAATATCATGTGTGAAGTTCTATTAATTAGCAATTTTCTGCTGATTGCCATTTTGCAATTCATTCGTAATGTAAGTGGGGAATATAAAAATGTTAATGGATTAAAAAGTAATAAGAAATAATAAAATTCTGAATTTATTAATTAGTTAAAATAATAATAATAATAAATTGGGGTGTTTTTAAATGTTCTGAAGATTACTCACAAAAGTCACGTCACGAGTCAATGTGAAATTCTACAACTTGTGGTAAAAGTAAACTTCGCTATATTAATTATACTGTGTTGCGATGTGTAAATTTTGAACTGTGGAAAATAATGAATAATTTTATAATAATTAGTATAAACATTATATCTTAATCAGAAGTTTGATTTTTTCAAAGGCCTTATTTTAGTAAAAAAAAAATAATAAATGTCTGTGATTAAGATAATAATTTCGAGAAAAAATTTAATTTGGTTAAACTAAAATAATTTTTCTATGGTCCATTGTTGATTTTTGCGTTTGTATTCATTATAAGAGAGTACTTGTAAAAATTTTTAACTTTTGGCTTTCAATGGATTTAAATGTTTTGAGGAGTCTAGAGAATGTTTTGACCACTTTTGGTAACACTGCATTAAATCGATATATCCTTATATCGGTATTTTATATGAACGATATATCAATTAAAGAAATGTCAACATCGCCCAGCACTAGCTTGTACCATCACCGATTCACATGTAGAGGATTCATGAGGTTATCTCCACACTCTCACACATCTATCCGACTGATACAATTGGCAACGAGATTCACTGTACCAGGCAATGTGTTTCCACTCATCAGCAGTCCAATAGAGGTGTTGACTTTCCCAGGCGAGGCATAAAGCTTTATCAAGCAGTCAACAATAGTACATGAGTGAGCTTTTGGCTCCAAAAGACTATATCAGTGATGGCCATCGAATAGTTTACGTGTTGGCATTTGTGGATGCCCCACAATTAAAATCTGCTGCAATTTGGGGAAAGGTTGCATATCTGTCAAGTTTAATGATTTTTGTCAGTCGTCATTATTGCTCCCGTTCTTACACAATCTCCTTCTGGCCACAGCATAGCCAGAGTTTTACTGGATTTCCGATATTCATGATACACTCAAAAAATGGTCATTCACATAAATCCAAATATCTCATTGCTACCTCGAAAATGCTATCATCCTCTTTCGTGCACCAATTATAACATAATGTTCAAAGTTGATTAAATCTTGATAAACTGCCCTTGCAGAAGCAGGAATTGAGCTAACAGCTTTGACAGACATCTGTTACCTTATATAAGCACAACCAACTGCATCGCATTACTCTCATTAGTTCCATACCAATGTTATTTGCATATGCACTCCTGTACCAGTTTTTTTTTTTTTTTTTTGGCACTTCAGCATATATTTTAACATTCCACTTACAAAATATTGACAAAAGATTTTACAACATATTAAAAAAATTCAAGTGATTTTAAAATTGTTTTAATTTTAAAGCAACATATAGGTAATGCACATTTTCAAAATGTATTATGTGTTTTATTCAAGAATGTAAAGTTAACAGTATAAACTAATGATGAACAGGGACAGATTTGCGGCGGGTCATTCAAGCATGTGCCCAAGGTCCTCCAAGCGATATTTTTTAACATACTTATACATATCAGGACCCGAAATTTTAACTCAGCTTACACTTGCTTGTTGAAGAAAAAAATTTGCTCGCCACAAAATTGGGTTGTTATATTCGATTTTTTATGTACTTTAGGAATTTTTTCTTAATTATTTGAAATGTTTTTACAAATATGGATAAAACTTTATGTAATGAAATGGTCTCATATACTATACGTCATAATCATCTATAATAAAAAATCATTTTAATACATTGCATTTGAGATTTTAAAAAGATAGAAATATCTAAAAGAATAAATGTGAAGAGTCATTCAAAGAACTTTGTCAAACAATATCCAATCAAAATCTTTTACCCATGAAAAATTAAACTTCAATTTTTATTTTTTTACATCAGGCATGTCTTATTCGTAGAATTTGTTATTTTCTTCTATATTCAATAGAAGAAAGTATTGGATTCATAAAAATTTTCGACCTCAGGTTTTTGGCGGATTTACATGTCTTGAGAGCTGAAGAACACGATTTGACCATTTTTAGAAAATGTCTGTCTGTCTGTGTGTGTGTGTGTGACAAAATTTTGTGGCAACTGTATCTCAGGAACTACTGCACAGAATTTCATACAAATTGGTATGTAGTTACACCTTGACATAAATTAGTGCCTATCAACTTTCGGTAAAAATTGTCGTACAGGTTGCGTTGCATTCCACTTTTTCTAAATTTTTAACATGGTGGTATAGGACAAAATTTTGTATAAACGTGCATAAAAAGAATTATTTTTTAATAAACATTATGAAATTTACAAGAATTATTTGTAATAAAGATAGTCAACAGAAAAAAAAAATTGTGTGTGTATAAGCCTCGTGTCCCCCCTCGAGAGGAGTAAATTTTCATGATGGGTGTCTTTCGAAAGAGCTCGTCAACACCTTTAAAATGAATGGTTGAACCATCGATCTGCGATAGTAAAAATAAAGTTATTAATTTTTTTAATTTTTAACAATTTTTTTTTTTTTTTTTTTTGGCGGGGGCAGAAGCAGTGTTAGGAATAAGAATTTTGAAACTAGGTGTCAAAATGACGCCTGGATTAAATTTTTTGGGCGTCAAAATGAAAAAATCTAGGTGCCATCTATAATTAAATATGTATATTAAAATAATAATAATAAAGCACCAACTTGTAAATAATATATGCAAGATTATATAAAAAATATTTATGTAATGGATGTAATTACATTGACAATATTAAACGTACATATTTAAAATAACAAATTCATTCTTCATTCAGAAGATACATCATTCCACTACAGTTTAATAGGATTTTGTGGGCAGAAATCTTCCAATTTAGGGCCTTTTAACTTAATCATTAACAAATTGTCAACTACTTTCATAGAGATATGATTTCTTAAATCAGTTTTTATTAGGTTCATCTGACTGAAATAGATTTGTTTAGAGTCTGATGGGATTGGGAAAATTATTAGATATGATGAGGAAAAAATCCAGGCGTCAAATATGGCACCTATGATTGGAATTCTAGGCGTCAAAATGAAAAATCTGGTTGCAAAATACGACTAACGACTGCTTATTTCTAACCTTGGGGGAGGAGGATATTTAGTGTTATACTTCTCTAAAATGGAAAATTATCATGGAAGATTTTATTTTTAAATAATAATTTTAATAAATTATTTTTACTAAGTGAATTTTTATAACTAGTTTTTCCAACTGAAAAAAAAGCCTATGTGTTTAACAAGTTCATTGTTGTCATTTGAAACAGCTATTTCTGAATATTTTTTTTTCAATAATATCCTTATTCAGTACATCATTGGATGCACAAATTTTTGGTGCTTTAGTAAAAAATTGAGAAAGTTTTGTATGATTTTCGCTCATTATTCAAAAATACAAGCATAGGCAGTATCTGAAAAAGTGCCCGGGCTCATTCTCGTTTCATCCCATGCTCGCTTGAATTATGCGCCAATAATGCATATGCAAATTTCGCATTTCTCTTCTCTCAGACGGTAGGAGGGAAGATGGTATAGCACCGAGTGACGGTCAAAGAGTCTCTTTTCTTCTGTTCATTCCCTGCTTGGAGAAACCCAACTGCTGAAGAGATTAGAACTTTTATGCATGGTTAAACATTTCTCTTATACCTGTTTTGTTGTCAGACAGGGGAAGAGGATGGGTTGATTGTCAGACAGCACGCACAGAGGCTCGGCACTTTGCACAGCGAAAAAGAATAGGCAAACATGAGGTTATAGCCAAAATTATCGGGAAGATTTCCTGTTTTGAAATCAATATTTTTTCTTATATTTTTTATGCCACAATATATGGTGTAATGATTCCATCTATAGCTTGACTGAATTTTTACTCACCACAGTAAAAATTCTGTTCACCAATGGAGAGCTAACGAGTGGAAATTTCATGCTTTGATTTATATATATATACAAACACTTTTTTTTCATTGATGGTGGAGGCCTTCATAGCTGTATGTGTCCCTGGTCTTCAAACATGTAAATCAGTTCCTGGTGATTTTTTTTTTTTTTTTAAATACATATAATTAATTTCTAAAATAAATATGCATATCTTACTTGTGGCAATTTCTTATAATAAGCTACAAAGTCAGCAAAATTACTCTCACTCATTTCTAAAAAGAAAGAAATAAGCACATGAAAAATTTTCATTAAAAAAAAAAAAAATATTATCTAATTATACTATATAATAATTTACTTTACATATTAATAATAGAAAAAAGTTTCCAATGAAAAAATTTTCAGATATTTATTTTACATTTTACTTTTTTAACAAATATGATGGTAATTTAATGTATAATTTAACAGCATTTTATGTGCTTGGCCTGGAAGGTTTTAGATATGCTGTTTTTTAAAGAAGCCACACAGTTTATTTTTAATTGCTTTTATGTAATCAGGATTCTATATAACTTTCTCTCTCTCTCTTTCCGTGATACGTTCATATATTACTAAGAAATTTATTTATAACTATGCTTAATATAGTATATGTTAAACTTAGTTTTGTTATACTTTAAAAATATAGTTGTTTTTAATAAGATATTATTTATGTTTTAAAAAGTAAACAGATTAATGTTTTTGGAGAAATATTATTATATATAACATTTTGATTAATATAAAAACAAAACTTTAGGCTTCTAAAAATTCATTATTTATAAATCATTGATACATCATTTTGATGATAAATCATTTTATTCGTAACTAGCTGGCTTTGCACGCTTCGCTGGTCACTAAATTTAAAGGAAACACTTTCTATATAGCTTTATAAAAATAAAATAAAATAAAATACTGAAATTGTTCAAAAGCTCACTTCAGGACCCTGCTGTCTGCGGCAGCGATTTGGTCATCTGCTGAAACTTGAGTGCCTGTCCCTATTACCTGCAACAATGGTTTACCAATGAGCTTCCATTTAGGCGCTTATTATATAACAGTTTCAAAATAGATAGTATCGAAAAAATTGGAGTACTTATCCCTTTTATATTTGAATCCCAGTTACATGTGAACATCACTATATGTGATGCACATAATATTTGCTTTTACATTATTTCCTATGTTTATTTTGTTTATCCAATTAACCATAAAATAATAGCAATTTCACGCCAAATATCACAATATGCTATGACTGGCTACGCCTGTTGCATCAGACAATTTTTTGTGGTTATATATAATTCATGGTTTGTAAACCTGATTATAGTACACTGCCTAGTTCTCTCTAGCGACTTTTGAATTTTTGGCACCATTTTACACTTAATATCTTGTAACAATATGCTATGAGCACTATTTCTACCATATTTTAGACAACTAATCTTTTTATTACCATGTTTTTATTAAGTTCTATTCTTGTTTGTTTGTGCATTTGTCCGGTACAAATCTTGCAATCTATTTTTAACTAACTTCCCTACCAGCTAGACATTTGAAACTTTCACAGTAGCTCAGAACCCAGTGACAACACAATACTTCGAAGTCAGATTTTTGAATAGTTTTCTTTTAATTAATTAAAATATGAAAATAATAAGCTCCTAATAGCAATACAAATAGTCATTAAAATATTAGCTATAATTTAATTGCTGCCAAAAAAAATTTACAAGTTCATTTTCTTTCGACATAAAAATAAATACATTTAATTAAATGTGAGCGTTAAAAAACTGTAAAAAATTTAATTATGCATCTGGCGAAAATAGACGTCATTATCACTTTAAAGATTTTCTACACATAGATAAAGTGTAGTTCATGATGCAAATATATGTTGTTCTGAAAGGATTAATATTTTATTTTTAAAACCAACTGTTTTTTTTTTTTATTATTCAAATTTCCCGTAACTCTTTAACCAATCACATTAGAACATCCATCTTTGGAATATCGATAATAAGGATTTTCTCACCAAAAGTTACAAAAAAGTTGCCAAGGGCAAAAAGTCGCCAAATTTGGTATTTCAATCTCAATGATTAATTAACACAGATAAATCAAAAAACATTTATGTAACAGAGTGGACAAAATTCTCCATTTTTTGACATAAAACGAAGAAAATCCTTAAAAATACTTGATTTATCAAATTAAATTTTATGCCATAATTAGGTATGCATTCTTTGCTATCATTGGAATATAAAGTTCTTTTGCAAATATTTTTATTTTTTAAGTTTTAAAATGTGAAATTTACGTTTTTTTTTTTTTTTTTTTTTTCTGGAACGACCTATTTATAGATCCCTTCCCTCCACGTAATTAACGAAAAGGGGAGGTCGAAAAACTCACACTAAAGTGGGGAAGGACCACCTGTGAGGTGATTGATTAATGGTCTTGGAGTAGGAAGATTCAACTTTAAAATAAAAATGTCTGTTTTATTATTAAAAAATCTCTTTTTCATTTTAATAAAAATTCAATATTTTTAAATCAATGTACAGATAAAAAATTGAAGTTATTAGCCTCTTGATTAAAATTTCAAATATCTTAAACAGAACTGAGTAAATTCCAGTTAATTGATGCCTTGTCTAATTTTCATGATAATGTTTGAGTTTTGAAATTAAATTAAATATTATTATTAACTTTTATTTAAAAAATGCTCAATAGTCTAAAATGTAAAGACCTTCGAGAATTGCATGCAAAAATCCAAATTCGAAAATCACAATTTCCTTTTGAGATATTTTTAGAAAACTGAAGGTCCTTAATTCCCATAGGATTAACATGGAGAAAGGATTTTGGAGATTTCACTGATGTACAGCCTTAACAGAGATATGCATTTATACATAAACATAGAATCAAGGTAAATCAGTATTAAAGCCAAGGGCGTATCCAGAAAAAAATTTCGGAGGGGGCCCAACTTTCACTAAGATGTTGGTCGTGCACCCGCACATGTGCACACCAAGAGTGTGCGCTAAAATTCCCCCCCCCCCCCCAATCACCTTTACTTTAAAAGTATATATAAATTATTACTTTAAGCTTCTTTTCTAGGCATAGTAAAATGGTTATGCGCTATAAATAACAACATCGCATGTAGGTAAACAATGGAGTTAATGTTCCTAAAATCGGAAATGGAAAGAAAATATTTAATGATAATAATTCTAAAAAGTGCCTTGGGCCTAAAACTGGTGGAACTAGTCCTTTCAAATGCACAAGTCTCTACTAGAGAGTTCTTTAATTTGTGATGTTGTAAACCACTGACAAACGGAGAATATGACCAAAAACTGGACTCACGGTAGTCCGGTTAATAAGGAGTCGAGCTCATGATTGAAGGATTGAGAGATCGATACTGGAGCCATTCAAATACTGTCATGTAGATTAATGATGGGTATACTGAAATTGGGGAAACATTTTCTCCGTGGAGGTTTTAAATTGTGATGGTACGATTCCGGATTACCCTAGAAATGAATTCTAGACCGTTGCTATGCTGTCTGTCTAGCTTTAGTGCAATGTTAAGTTCATTCAAATTTAACATACCAAAAACTGGCTGACGTCATAATTCAGTGGTACGGCGCAAGATTTATGTGCCATGCACAACCATGTTTCAAATACTTTTTTTTTTTTTTTAGATATAGCTTCTTTTTAATACAGCCGAGATGTATCTTTTCCATAAAAAGGGAAATCTAGTGCAACTACGCTATCTGCTGGCGATATACCCAAAAATCTAATCAAAAAATTTATATCTAAGTGTCCAAAAAATAGTCTTATGGTGTTCAATGCATCTAAAAACATGTAAATACATTGAAAACTGGAAATCTAAAAGTTTCCGATTCCAATACTTTTTTCTCTTGTTTTTGTGTGTAGAAGAAAATAATATATATGTAGAATCTTGGCTGGGCGTCTAGGGGTGGGGCAATGAAGAGGTGCGATTAAGATAACTAAAACATTTATTACGAAACATATACAGCACAAGATACACAAATAAATAAATGATTATAGCAGACTTTCTATTCTTAACCAACTGCTGGTTTCGAGGCTTAGTACATAACAAGCTTTCTTCATCAGTATAGCCGTAATGGAACAACATTTAAGCACCTACGCGTACTTTTATTCACAAAAACAGAGTGCTATCAAATAGTTAAAATGAAGTATGAGCCCTCCATGGCTCTACACACTTATCAAGAGCACAACAAGCTCTAATTAGCAGAAAAATGGGCCTGTCAGCCTACGCGCTGAAGGTCTCAACCGATCTCCACTGCAGCCGGATCTCAACTCCTCCGTTTGTCATCTCGTTCAATGATAAGCATCAGAGACAGCGCCATCTGTTGGTTGTGCAAGGAACTTCCCACAACGCTCTGCCATTCTGATGTTGCGGTGACCTCACCGTAAACCAACTTGGGATACTAAAGGATATCTGCAAAATACAATTAAAAGAAAAAAAAACAAAAAAGAGAAACAGACATTAAACAAATTATGTACATAAAAATTCACAGTTAACTTTTTCTGTAATGTTTATCAGTCCATTTAGTTCAGTCTATTTAGTTTGTGGACCATAATTTCATATGGTCTGCAGAAGTACTAGTATGTATAGGTCCTTCGTGATCACCTATCTTCTCGACTTCATATCTGTCTTTGGACTTTACTCGCACAACTTTATAAGGACCTAAGAATTTTGGTCTTAGTTTCATGCCGGTTCCAAACTGAGTTCGCTGGATGGCAACTAGATCATTAATTTTATATACATGGGCTTTCTTTCTCTTCTTGTTGTAACATCGGCGATTTTCTTCTTGAATCTTAAGAATGTTTTTTCTTGCTTCTTCACGAATGATGTTAAGATTATCAAGCATGGAATTTATCCTTTCCTCTTCGAGAAGTTCTAGTATTCTCTTATCTTCTTTGCTTCTCATTGTTACTCCAGTGAGTAGTTCAAAAGGAGTTCTTTTGGTACTTCTCGATGTGGTGGAATTAATAGTTCTCTGAACAGCCTCAACAAACTTGTACCACTTGTTAGGGTCATTTATACATAACTTGGATAATACAGGAATGATTGTTCGATGAAGTCTCTCAATTTGACCATTCCCTCGTGGGATTCCAGTTGTGATGGTGTCATGTTCAATTCCCTCTGATTTACAGTAATCTGCAAATTCCTTAGATATGAACGCAGGTCCACGATCGGATATTATTCTTGCGGGATTACCAAAAATAGCAGCTTGCTGTTTTAATTTTTGCAAGGCGTCTGCTGAAGAAGTTGATTTGACTGGATATAGCCACGAAAATTTACTAAATCCGTCGATTACTGTAAAAATGTGATTGTAGTTTTTGTTAGTGGTTGGTAATGGACCCACAAAATCGATGTGATACGTGGATAATGGTGTATCGCCTTTAGGAATAGGGTTCAAAAAACCTTCTCCTTTTCCCTGTTTCTTATTTACAAGAATACATTCTACGCAACTTTTTACAACGTTATCTACGCAATTTTTCATATTAGAAAAATAGTAGTCTCTTTTTACTAACTCTTCAGTTTTATTAGCCGAAAAATGTCCTAAGGCATGACATTTCTTTACGACCTCAAGTTGCATGATCTCTGGGACAATTAGTACATCCCTATCATTTAACACTTTATATAAAACATTATTTTTTAACACATATTCGTCATTTTGGTTTTGTTGTAAAAGAGATTTCACAGTATTGATAAACTCATCATTTTCTTGAGCAGTAGCAATACGATGAGTAAGGGTATCAGTATTTACAGCCATTACAGGGTGTCTGCTAAGAGCGTCAACATGCTGCATTTGTTTACCAGGACGGTGTTCTACTTCGTAGTCGAATTCTTGTAGCAGGAAAGACCACCTGGCTACCTTAGGTGTCAATTCACGTTTATCTAAAGTTTTAGTGAACGCTTGACAGTCAGTATAAATTTTAAATTTACTACCTAACAAATAGTTCCTAAATTTTTTAAGGGCTTCTACTATCGCTAATACTTCTAACTCATAACTACAGTATTTTTCTTCTTGTACAGAGGTCTTTTTACTCATATAATGGATTGGATAGTACTGTCCATCGTCATCTTGTTGTAATAGGATCGCACCGAATCCTAATTTAGACGCATCTGTATGAACTTCTAACTTATAGCCTTGCTTAAAAAGATGTAAGACAGGCGTATTTGATAAAATGTCTTTCAGCTTTTGAAAAGCTAATTTCTGCTCTTGCTCGAATTTATATGGAGTGGAAGCACGTAATAAGTCACTGAGTGGTCTTGCTATGTTGGCATATGAACGAATAAATTTTCTAAAGTAACCCGTTAAACCTAAGAAACTCTGCACTTCCCTAGCATTACGGGGTTCTGGGAAATTTTGTACTGCGAGAGTTTTTTCTACTGAGGGTTTAATCGTGCCATTCTCAATTATGTGACCTAAGAAATCGATCTTACGTTTCAAAAACTGACATTTCTTTAAATTTAACTCTAGACCAAATTTTGATGCCGTTTCTAACACACGTTTTAATTTATCTAACCCTTCATTCTCATCTTTAGATGGAATAATTATATCATCTAAATAAATAATTACAGTACCATCTTTTAATAAGTCTTTAAACACATAATTTACATATCTTTGAAATACTAAGGGACTATTACATAATCCATAGGGAACTTTTAGAAACTCATACTGGGCATTATCGGTCACAAAAGCCGTATATTTCCTACTTTTTTCCTCTACATCAACTTGTAAAAACGCATTCTTTAAATCTAGTGTCGAAAAAACTTTACCCTCCCCTAATCTATCAAATAAATCTTCAATATTTGGCAACGGGTATTTATCTTTAATTATTTTCTTATTTAAAGCACGATAATCACAGCATAATCTTATTCCTCCATCTTTTTTCCTACACACCACTATTGGCGAAGCATAATTTGATGTACTGTCTCTAATTATACCATCCTTTAACCACTGGTCAATTTGTCTGTCCACCTCTGATTTCTCTACAAATGATAATCTGCGAGAGCGTGAACACACTGGTATATCATCAGATAAAATAATGGACATTTTTAAATCAGTACTTTTTGTTTTAACTGGCTTATAACTTTTTATTAATTCGCTTAATTTCTCTTTTAACGACTTATCTAAAATATAACTGACATCGAATTTTTCTTCTTCTGAAAAATTGCACATACTTGAAAAAAAATAATCTATCTCATTTTCCTTTCGATCGAATACAGGAAAAGAACACCCACCTGCTTCATCGAAATTGCTTTCCCCCGAATTTAGAAGACTATCTTTCCCCCCTACGCTGGAACTCGAAACATCTGCTTCCTCTTTATTTTGTTGTTTCAAAATATGAAAGATATTATTAGGCAGAATTACGTCGCATGTCAAATTGTTGCATAAAGCACCGATTATGTTTATTGAATCATGATTAGGTAAAGATATTTTAAATTCAGTCAGATTTGCATCTTTCTTTTCATTAAAGCAGCTAACTAGAGTGGTCGAAGAAATAACATTTTTACTCTGCGGAATGCTATTTTTATTTACAATTAGAATCGAAGAACCAGAATCTTTTAACCCTTTAAGTGGAATATCATCCACTAAAATATCAACATATTCGAGCTCATTAACAATTAGGTTAATCGGACTTGTTTCGGATTGAACTACTGAATTCGTTGGAAGATTTTCACGGAATTCTTTTTTCTCTGAACTACGTTTAGGACACATTCTAGCGAAATGAAATGTTTTCCCTTTTGCACCACAAATATAACACATTCTTTCATGCTTTTCGTGAGTTTGATTAGATACCGAATTACGTATTATGGGATCTCTATTATTATAATGTGTCTTTCTAAAAGGAGTTTTGTTTACAAACCGCTTATTCTCTGAACTTTCGTTTCGCGTATTATTATTAGTTTCAATTAACGATTTGCCTCTAGAAGAGTAGAATAAATCACACTCCCGACCTAATTCGTTGGGTTTAAACCAATTTTGACCTTCTCGAACACTAATATGTTCCTTAGTTCTAGAATCCAACGTTTCATATAATTTATCAGAAACTATAAGATCACACAATTGTTTAACATCGTTCACCCCTCTCAATCTACAATAGTAATCAAAAGAAGCGCTTAGACGTGAAGCGAATTGGACATGAGATTCTGAAGGATTACGGAACGCATTTTTAAAATTACTTAAACATTCACGTGGCGTTGGTTGAAATTGTCTTAAAATTAATTCCTTAACTTTTTCATAATCATTAATCTCTTCGGTGGTTACGTACGCAAGAACCTGATTACATTTATCTCCCAATAAATTAATCAATATTTCCGATTTAAATTTAGGGGGTACATTTTTAGAAACGAATGCTTTTTCAAGGGATTGAAAAAATAAGTGCAAAGCTTCCGGTTTCTCAGGTACTGAAATGGTTAAAGTTCGAATACTTCTAATTAAATTTTCTAATGATTGTGAAGTAGTTTCTGAATTTGATTGCTCAACATTATTACTAGAATTATTTGCTGCAGCCTGTAACTTTAAATTCTGTAACTCTATTTCTTTTTCTAACTGGGATAATTTAATTCTTTCTATCTCAATTTTGGTTTGTTCTTCTACAGATTTCAACTTTTGTTCTTCTAGTAACATTTTAATAACACCTCTAACAAATTCTAAATCATTTTTATAAATATCAGAACTCTCAATTAAAGTTTTGATTTCAAGTACCTTAGCTTCCGCCGGAACAGTTAGGCCTAATTCTTCAGCAATTGTTCTTAAATCTGCTTTTCTAATACCTTGTAACACGTTTTGGGCCATTATAACTCTAAATAATTACTTATACCAAAAAATATTTCAATACTTCTACCAAATTAATATCATACTTAAATAGAAACAAAATAATATGAGAACAATTTTCTCAAAAAATGATTCTATGGTTTTTGTTCTCAAATCAAAATTATCATGATTTTTAAATAAACACATTCAGAACAATTTGTAATATACAACAGAATACTTAGATCATCTTATATATTTCTTAATTATTACACATATTTCATATAATATCACCATTATCATTATTGTTCTCTATTTAATAATTGTCATCACTTTCGTTTTAAAATAATATTGTTATAATATTGTTAAAATATTATTACAAACAGTAATAAGCAAAATTATAAAAGATTACTCAGAATATTTTTTTAATCATAATTCTTATTTTTATTCATTCTTCTCAAGTTATATTATTTATTTTATTTCATCACACATTGAAACCAAAAGTGTTCTCAAAAGTATTTCACCATTAATTTCTAATTCAAAACAGTAACTCAACTCTTTTCTCAATTTATGCATTAATCATTATTATCCACTATCAAACAGCATGATAAATATATAACAATAACAGTTACCTTTTATAACTTGTTGGTGGTAATATCGCGGCAGAGTCCCCACTTGTAAAATCTTGGCTGGGCGTCTAGGGGTGGGGCAATGAAGAGGTGCGATTAAGATAAATAAAACATTTATTACGAAACATATACAGCACAAGATACACAAATAAATAAATGATTATAGCAGACTTTCTATTCTTAACCAACTGCTGGTTTCGAGGCTTAGTACATAACAAGCTTTCTTCATCAGTATAGCCGTAATGGAACAACATTTAAGCACCTACGCGTACTTTTATTCACAAAAACAGAGTGCTATCAAATAGTTAAAATGAAGTATGAGCCCTCCATGGCTCTACACACTTATCAAGAGCACAACAAGCTCTAATTAGCAGAAAAATGGGCCTGTCAGCCTACGCGCTGAAGGTCTCAACCGATCTCCACTGCAGCCGGATCTCAACTCCTCCGTTTGTCATCTCGTTCAATGATAAGCATCAGAGACAGCGCCATCTGTTGGTTGTGCAAGGAACTTCCCACATATATATATATATATATATATATATATATATGTGGTTTTCTAATTAGATAATATTGCTTGCTTTAGGTCATATTATTGGAAACATGAGGACCTGTGTGCTAGCGTCCACTAAACCTAGACATATTACATGTCTATGTTTAGCGAACACATTGAGGTCTTATATGGTTTACCGTTTATTGTGTCTTCTACAGACCCTGGGGCCATGGTAACACGCATTGTAGTTACTAAACATCTTATGGAATGGTAAAGGGCAAAATTAGCGGTCGCCACCGGCCACATGGCGACTAAATAAAAAAAAGTGGCGATTAAAAATTATGCATCGATCGCCACTAAAGTCGCCACTTTCTGTGATCATCAAAAGATTCTAAAAATCGAGCGACGATAGGCAATCGAAGCCTTGTGATTTTCAATCTTTTTCCATCCATGGCATAAATGTCAATGTTCATTTTAAACTTGCTTTATTATATTCTACAACCTATAAAGAAGTAGAATTGTTTAATATATCTCACTCATATAATTTTTGGACCCTCCCCTTTCCCTCCCCCTAACGATCTGTGATCACACAGCTTATAGAAAGCTTTATAATTTCTAATCATTCTCCATTTGCTGCAAAAATATAAATATCTATTTTAAACTTACTTTATTAGATTCTAGAATCTGTAAAAAAGTAAAATTGTTTAATATCTCTTACTCATAATTCTTGTAATTCCCCCCCCCCCCCACCCTCCAATGATTGACAATTACATGCTCCACTGAAACCTTGTGATTTACAATCTCTCTCCATCCATAACATAAATGTAAATATTCCTTTAAAACTTTCTTGATTAGATTCTAGAACCTATAAAGTATATAGATGTATCCCCCCCCCTGCCACACACACGCACACACACACATGTGCGCTCCATTTCAACTAGCAGTTAATGATCAAATGTCCTGCAAAGCACAATCTTTTTCCATTATTATCTCCATAGTATTTAATGTATATTTAACCCATTTAAGATATTTGACAAATGTGTGTATCAAAATTTGATTTGGCTTAAATGTGTATTTTTCAAAAAAATTTGTATTTGTTTTCTTTTGAGTAGAAATCTTCCTTTTTTCTCCCCATTTTAAAGTAGAAATCTCCCTATTTTTAAAGCTACAAATTTGGCAGCTAAGTAAATTATTTTTAATGAAGCAGCTAAGTTTCCATATCTATACTTTTTAAGAGGAAATATTTTAACTCTATTGAAATAAAATCATTTAAGAAAGTGTGTCTTTAGAAATAAGAAAAAATAATTAAACTGCTAACTCTATTTACACATGACCATGTAAAAGTTGTGATGATGATGAATCGGTTGATTCATTTACTAGAAAATATCAATGTGAACTGTGAATGATAACAGCTTATTTCACTTAAATAAATTGCAAAAAAAAAGTACTACTGAATTATCTGAAAGATAAAAAGTTTTGCTGTTATTATTACAGCTCAAAGCAGATTTTAATTTAGGTTGTGCAATTTAGGATTTTTAAAAAGAGCGTAATTGCAAATTACAATTTCAGTGTCCCTATGTTAATTTTATTATTATATGTATTTCTTATTTTCATATTTTTCTTGTGGTAATTATACCGCAAAATGGTGACAATGCTTTTTGCAGTCTGAAAGAAATAGTCTTATCATGGGAAAAGTGGCCACTAACTTAAAAAAGTGGCTACTAATGAAACTGACAGTACCGGCCACTGGCCACTAATGAATTTTCCCAGTTTTGCCCTTTATGGAATGGCATACATATCAAACTAGCGTTTCTATATGTACCCACGGTGTGTATCAACCAGGTGTCTCATGTGACACAGCGTATCTTCAACTGTGGCTGCACGTCATTATTGGTTATCGTTTGAAAAGTGAACGGTGAAGCGATGGCACATCATCACGTGCTACATCAGACTCAGATATGTCTGCTTTGTGACGATCGTAACAAAAATGTTTACATAACATGTTGGTTTTTTAAGGCCTGTCAGGGCACAGCCACTTATTTTACTTGCATCGCAACTCACACCCACTTTTGTTTTACGACCGTCTTAGATCTCTTCAGATGTTTGTCGAACTCAGGGAGCCTTAGCTCCAACATTATGTATATATATATATATATATATATATATATATATATATATATTAAAGTTTTCCCTCTTCCCTTTCACTTGACCTAGGGTGCGAACTGTGGTTTATACCAATGTAGGTACAATACCTTACTTCTTTCGAACGCAGGGAGCTACAATTACTTTTCTGACATTTTGTTGACCAATAATTGTTGTATTGCTTGGGGCTGTACAATCTCATGCGATTGATTTTTCTCCCTGAGAGATTCGTTGTGGTAATCTTTCTGATTCCTTATGCGAATGTTATTTAGTTATAGGTGCATGGCGACAAATGACGGTAGTGGTGTGATAGTTTGAACGATGCTGATGACGCATGGCAACAGATGGTAGCTTTTTCTGCAAGTGGGTTTAACACTCGGTTTCCTTTTGGAAAACAAGGAAAACTGATACCGAATTTCTTTGACAGAACCTGTGGACCGCATGTACCCACTAGAGTCTGGTCCAGTCAAAGCTCCGTCTGGTTTGGGAATCTGAACATTCGTCTAAAATTCTGCCTCTCTACAAATATGATACTGAATGCTGTACTCTATGATGTAAGTACTGGCATTTTTGCTTTCAGTAGGATTAGATAGTACTATCTTTCAGCACATGTCTTTCTGTAAAATAGACTTTATATTGGCTGTTTTATGTTAGAAAGGAAGGAAGAAAGGTATACTACGGAATGGAAGGTATTCTATGTGCATAACTGGCAAAACTATAAGTTCCATATGCAACTGTGATCTTTGTTAATGACGAATCTTTTGTCTCACAAGGAATTAAAACGCTATTTCTGGCAAGAGAAGTGTTTAAAAGAAAGGAGACACATTACAGTGTTCAACAATAAGTACCATAAAGTTCTCTTTTTAGTGTTTTTTACCAAATGCTAATATGCATTTCGGTAATTTGGACTTTACAAGACAGAAAATTGCTGATAAATAAGGTTTCACAAGCAAACAAATTAACAAAAAAAAAAAAAAAGATATCGTGGAGAAAAAATTCATTTTTTACATTTTTTTTTTCCTGGTCAGTAGAACATGAAAAAAGCTAACTCAGAAAATTTCGGGGGGGGGGGGGCTCGAGCCCCCAGAGCCCCCCCTCTGGATACGTCCCTGATTAAAGCCAAAAAGGAAATTTTGGGAGTGAGAAAAACTGACCCTTATAGGAGGCGGCCCTAAAATTGAGGTGGACTTTTACAGAGGTTTTTGATTGCTAATGTTTATTTAACTATGCCCTCCCCTCTCATCCCTTGGATCCGCCAAGGTGTTCAAGTATGGTGGATTTGCAAGTACAACTGATGCTCAGGACACGTTACATTTTTTATGGCCCCTTCTCCTGAAAAACATATAAGTAGTAATATACCTGTATAAAATGAAATTGGAGACCATTTTGTGTATAGGCTTGTTACTTATTAATGAAATATGCAATTTTTTTATTTATTTTTTTTTTTCTCTCTCTCATTTCAGTCAAATTTTAGACAGGTCAAATTCCAATCATTTTCACGCTACAAACACATTAAACACAAGTTTGATTACTAAATCAAGTATTAAGCAAAACGTATTTATGGTAAAACTTTACAATCCGGTGGTGCCATAGCATTTCATTTCACATACTTATCTCAATGTACAGAAGAGCTGTCGGGGTTGGGCTTTTGTCGTCAAAAAGTGTCGAAAACTTTCAATAGCCGTTAAAAAGTGTCAAACACTCAAACACTTCATATAATAATCTTATTAGCAGCATTTTGATTTTATTTAAATTAATTTTTTTTAAATTGAAGCATTATGTACATTGTAATAACCAATTAAAAATATTACATTTCAGCTTCAAATAAACTTGTGGATTTATTGGATGAAGTATTTCCTTTTAGGGGGGATCCCTCTCATCCTCGACACCTATCCACAGTTGGTGCTTGGCCCAGGTGAACTTCTGTACTGATGTTTACTCGTTCTTCTTCCAGAAGATGGTACCATGTTGGGTCAAGGCTAGCTTTTGAATCGCTGCCATTGCAAGCTTCCAAGGGCAGAGCGAAGCAAAAGCTGGCCTCGACCCCACATGGCACCACCTTCTGGAAGAAGAATGTGTAAATAGTACAGAAGTTCACCTGGGCCAAACACCACAGAGGTTAATCCAGAACAAATTTAGTACCCCATTGAGGCACTTTCACAAAGTCAAATTTTGGCAATGAGGTACCTTCACAAAGTCAACTTTTGGCAATGAGGTACCTTCACAAAGTCAACTTTTGGCAATGAGGTACCTTCACAAAGTCAACTTTTGGCAATGAGGTACCTTCACAAAATCAACTGTCAGCAAAGCAGCACCTTCACAAAGTCAATTCTCAGCAATATTTTTATAAGCTTTGCTGCATCAAACATATAAAAATACCCTCAGTTTGAATATTTACTGAAGAAAATGATAAATATCTAAGTAAACACCTTCTTATTTTACGCATAAGAAATAACTGGCCAACATATATATTTATTTTACAACTGTTCCATTTTATTTTTTAAATGTATTTTAAAATTAAAAAAACTCTTTGCCTTTGCGCGTTTTGGTTAATTGTTCTGAAGCATTATTTTCACAAACTTACTTGATTTTTTCACAAATTATTTTATAAATTCACAAATGGGGTACCATTTTTAAAAAGCTGGATTAAACCCTGCACCACCTGTGAATAGGTGTTGAGAATGAGGGGGATCTCCCTAACAAGAAAGTATTTCAACCAATAAATCCACAAGTTTACTTAAAGCTGAAATGTAAGGTTTTTTAATTCCCCTTAATCAAGAAAGTACTTCACTGTACTTTTTGCTGAAGCTGAAATGCAAGGTTTTTAATATTTTTCATTGCAGAAAAATATAATAAACTGTAGACTACAGTTTATTATATTTTTCTGCAATGAATGTAGATACAAGTTTAATGCAAAAAATAGTTTTAGAACTGCTTTTTGTACACAATTTTGTATTTTTTGACAACTGTTGTCAAAAAGTATGTCATAAAGGGGTTTTTGACATGATGATTTAAACCATGGTTAAATCCGGATAAAACAGTCAACTGTCAAACACTTGACAACCCTGAAAGCTGTAGCAATGGATTGTTAAATTTAACCAAATAGGTAAAACGAATATTTTCCAAATATACATTTTTGTTTTTTAAATCTCATGTCAAAATACAATAACACGAAAATGAAAGTAAATACAAAATTGTTGATTAAGGAATTTAATTGAAATATTAAAAATTAAAATCCAGAAACTCACCGAATAATTTTATAAAATTTCCCAATCTAATATACTAAAATTTCTCAATCTAAATAAATAAAAAATTCAGCTTCTAATCTGGATATTTAACTGTAGCGATTTATTATTAATTGTTTTACACATATATGCATTTAACTGGAATACTTTTTCTTTTCACACATGTTTAAGTTTACCAACAAACAAAACAACCCGCGCTTGCTGCTTTCCACGGAGTAATATTAATAGGAGTTGAAGGTCCAATGGGAGAAAGCTACGAAACTGTGATCTAAATTTTTGGTAAATATTGAGGGCGCCACTTGTCATTCCTCCCTACTTCGGCGCGGATACACTGTTGTTTTCAATAGAATTTTGCTGAAGAACATTTAAAATTTTTTATTTTAAGCAATTTAATTTCTTTGTAAGTTCTTAAAACTGCATAATTCAGATGTTTCAAATAAATGCTTCGTTCCTAGTTGTAAAACAGGCTATGATAGTGATAAGAAAAACAGAAAAAAGCCCTAGGAGAAAAATAAAGTCCGAGTTCGTGTTTTCTGCACCTAAAGTAAGTTTATCTTTTTTCTTTACAAAATTTCATCCATTCTCCTTCCTCCCAATTGTCTGTTTTAGCTAGCTTCGGTTCATAAGAATCGTCATTTTTAAAAAGCTTTCTTTCAAAGTAAAATTAGTATAAAATGACTCTTAAAAAAAACATGTTGGTTAGAATACTCTATTTAATGAAATTTGCTTTCAATCGAAATTTTTTCAGCTTGATATTATTTTTAAAAAAATAATTAAAACGAGACATTTCCCCATTGAATAACATTGCGGAAGCTGGAGAGAAGGAAGGATTGCACGCTGGCGCCATCTGTAAACATTAGAAAACAACATCACAAAATTTCAGCGTTACCTTCTTCTCCTGTCTTTTTACTCCGTGCTGCTTTCTATTTCGAGTTTTACAGAATACAGGAAACTTTAAGCGGAAGTGATTTACACCTACGTCATCCGTATTTCCTGTTCGTTTCTCGTTTGGCGAATTATATTCTGTGACGGCGCCAGCTGTCAGCTTGGCGTGATAGATCTCAGGATTCATTGCTGGGTGGGTCGTTGGTGTGTGGTGAGTGCTTTTATTTCGCTCTCCAGCATTTGCTTGTGCTATAGCTATACTGTACAGTTGCTCTTGGAAATATTATTTGTTTCAGGTAAGAATTTTAATTAACATTATTCAATATTACTGTAGTTTCACTGTATTCCGTTTTTTAATGTATTTTTAATACTTTTTAGTATTTTGCAAATAACACGTAATGTAGGGATGTGTTTGCACATGTTATTTATATGCACGGATTAAAAGAGAAGGATGTATTACTAATGTTACGGAAAGGTAGTAATTTTCTTCTTACAGATAGAGGGCGACTAAATCTCGAAAATACACCAATCAGCGCGTTTTTACATTTCTGGCTGTTCCTTCGTTGGATGACTGAAGCCGAAGGGGCGGGCTTTCCCTTTCTTCCGATGAGTTTCAAAGATACTACACCAGGCGGCGATCGGATCGCTTACTCTGTTCGGCTGAATTAATGCGGAAAATAAAGCTCCGTTCCCCACGCTGACGCCGTTGGAGAAAACGGTCCTTCTTCTCTAAGTCCGTGTCTATGGCAACAACCGGTCTAGCATCAGCATTTTCTCCAGTTGTTCTTCAGATCAGTGGTTCCACCCTCTACCTTTTGCTTCAATTCTCAATACCGAGTTGGCAACATTACATAGAAATAGAAGAGTCTTCTACATTGCAGGAAACTTGATGTTAATCACTTTGGCAACCCTAAAGCAGACATAGATAGCAGGGTTATAAAAGATAGTGATGTATCTTTATTTGGCGTAAAAAGTAATCCGTATAGATTAAACAAAATCTTCAGTTATCAATTGACCTGAACCTGATTGACTAGAAGAAACTAAGAGATAATAATACCGGTTTGTGCGGTAGGTGATAACCACTGATTAGGAGATTTTATCCGTGGTGATAACGAAAAAAGTGGATAAAAGCAATAAAATTGTTCTCTTCTTGATCTGTTGTAGTAGAATCCAAAAATACAAAAGAGATGTTTATTTATTATTATTATTTTTTTTTTACTATTCTTGCAATTAAATATCAAGCTACTTTTTAAGAAATATTACATATTATTAATATACATATATATTATCAAATTTGATTTATTCTTTTAATAAACTTTTTTTTTTTTTTTTTTTTTTTTTACTTTTAAAAAAAGTTATAAACTTTTTTATGTTTTTCAGCTTACATTGGTGGTAAAAGTAATTAATTCACAAGAATTTACTAATTTCTTCTTAATTTTCTTATTCGTATTTTTTACATTTATATAATTTAAACAAATCACCGTTTTAAACATATTGGGTTTGTGTTTAAATAATTACAGATTTGTCAAATAATAATATGCAGTACAAAGTGTTTTAAATAAATTCTCAAATGGGGGAAATAAAAAAATTAAATTGAAGGGAGTATGCATATTTATTTATTTAATAATTTTTAACTGTTTAATTAAAGATCAACCTCAATTAATATACTGATATTTCTAACTCCTTTCATGTTCTTGAATTAACAAAGAATATGTATATTTAAATTCTTTACCTCCCAACACACACACACACACAATTATATATGTGTGTGTGTGTTTATATATACTGTAAAATAAATATGAGACTCAATAATATATAATCCTAATTGCTGATTTTTATGTACTATACTTTGAGGTAATAAAAAAAAATAATAATAATAATAACAGCATTATTATTTAACAGTATTGTTAAATAATAGTTAAATAATAATTATTTAACAGTATTGTTAAATAATAATATGCAGTACAAAGAGTTTTAAATAAATTCTCAAATGGGGGAAATAAAAAAATTAAATTAAAGGGAGCATGCATATTATTGTATTATTAGAACGTGAGGTCTATTTATTTCAATAGAAAAAGAAAATACCAAACGAAAACAGTTTTTGTTTTTTCTGCGGTTTTTTATTTTATTTTACTTTTTATCAAGTTAAATATATATATATATATACAGTAGAACTTGGATAATTCGAAGTTGAAGAGACCAAAAAAAAAATTCGAAATCCAAAACTTCGAATTACATATACTATTTTCTCAAAAAAAAAAAAAAAAAAAAAAAGAGAGAGAGAGAGAGAGAGAGATAAATTAAAAAATTAAAACTCTACGGTCAAAGGTTTAACACATAAACTTTATATCTAAGAATACTGCTACATCCCCCCCCCCTCCCCATTAAATCAATATTTTTTACGAGCTTAATTATTCAACACTTTTTTAAAAATAGTCAGATATTTTTTATTTCTTCTTTAAGTACAATCTTTGTGTCATAGCATATAAGTTGATAAAAAAATAGAATCTTCTTCATTAGACATGACTTTCAATTAAAAAAACCCCTCAAAGTTCATGTATATGCACCATATCTTCTGATGCACTAGTTAGGGCATGAAGCTAGCCCCTCTATCTTCATGAGTTAGGGGCTTCTCTTGTATTTCCTTATCCTTCTTTTAAAAGACTGTTAAAATATATTAGCTGAGAAAAATCTCGGGAACAGATTTACAGTAATATTTTAAAGATAATCGTACGAAAAATTCCAATTATCCAAAATAGAATTCGAATTATCCACGATTTTTTAACATTATTTTAATACAAAATTCAATAGACCGAGTAAAAAGTTCGAATTATCCAGAATTTCAAATTAAACAAGTTCGAATTATTTAAGTTTCACTGTATTAAAAATAAAATTGAACAAAAACTTGTGAAAGAAATTTTAAAAGATTAATGCAATAACCGTTGCTAAGGAGCGCAATTTCATATTTTAAAAGAAAGAGTCAGTTATTTATTTTTTGATTGATTTTGGCAGTGAAAATGCAAATGCTCGAGAGGTTTTGCCAGCGAAGTTGTTAGACGAGAAGTGACGGGTTCGATTCGAGGTCGCACTTATCGGCCTAGTCATTAAGAATTTCCCGTGGCTATCTTCAGAATCGCGGAATTTTTTTTTACATAAACTATTATGTATTTTCAAATCATAATAAACTGCAAAATTGGAAACCTAATAGGCAAAATTATATATATATATATATATATATTAGGAAAAGGAAAAAAAATTACGTTTTCTAATTACGATAGACTTATTCATATTATAAAACTACTTGGCGAGCTTTTTTAAAAAATGAAAACTTCAATACATGTTGACGTATTATTAAAAAAAAAAAAAAAAAAAAAAAAAAAAAAAACTAGTTAGCATAGGTGGACTCTGCTCAGTTCCCCATTATATGTATGTTCTCATAAATTTCTAGTACAAAACATTCATGTTAAGAGAAATGAATTTGACCAATAGCTTGACACAGTGACAGAACAAAATGCCCGCCTAATAGGCTACCCACCGCTCAGTTCGATATATTTATCTTATTCTAATCTATTAATTCATTTTATTGGGGTCAATTTCGTAGTTTATTTTCATGCTACTATTTCCACTACAATAATCCCCAAAGTGTATATTTATATGGAATATCGTCCCATTTCACTATGTTGATAAAATCTGAAATTTGGAATAACTTACGAAATTTTCCTGTTAGAACATTTGTAGTCAATTATGTTCAAACAAGTGTCATAAATGTTATTTTGAAGTTGTCTGACACTGGCGTAGCTAGATCGCAATTTCGGGGGGGGGGGGGGGGGGGGAGGTAACGTTTTTTTTTTTTTAAATCTCTCTTTTGTGAAACTGTTTGATATATACAATATACAATTATTTCTTCTCTCTTGTATATTCAATAAAATAAAGTATTGCATTCGTAAAAATTTTCGGTTTTCGACGGATTTACACGTTTTCACAGGTCCAGAACTGAATTTAACCATTTTTAGAAAATGTGTGTCTGTTGCGTGGGACAAAAAGTTTTAAGACAACTCTATTTCAAGAACTAGTGCACAGAATTTCATTTAAATTCATATGTAGTTGCATCTTGACATAAATTAATGCCTATCAACTTTTGGTGCAGATCACTCAACAGGTGGTGCTGCTAGACTGCAATTTGTTCGATTTAAGGGAAGGCTATATCTCAAGGTCTGCTATATATATATCCGAACAAAACGCAGAATATGAGAAGGTCTTTATGAAACATCAAACTAAATAAATTTGGGTGCAGATCCGCTAATAGATGACGCTGCTGTGCTGCAGTTTTCCCCGTTAACGGGAAAGCTATACCTCAAACTTTATGGCATGTAATTGCACAAAACTTGGATTATTAAAAACCCATTATGAAACAGTTTGCTTATTGTATTCGGGTGCATATCGGCCGGTAGGTAGCGCTGATGTGCTGCAAATTACGCTCTTGAATAGGAAGGCTAAATTATAACTTCTATTGCATATAAATGCAGTAAATTTGATATGCGTGATAGCCATTATGAAAACTATCCTGACTTAATTTGGGAGCATATCAGCCAATAGGTGGCAGTGCTATTACTGACCTATGATTTTCCATATGACTACATCTCAGCATCTGTTGATTAAAAATGCGTAAACCTGCATACTTAAAATAGTTATTGTGAAAAGCTATGGTTGAATGTTTATGCATGTCAAAATGGTAAAAAGTTATTAAGTGACGCTCTTATAATAATAATTAAAAAAAAAAGATATTGAAGAAAGTTTTGTGATGACTGCAATGTACTAGTTTTTAACGAAATACCGTTTTAGAGCGATAACTTGGGTTTTATTATTTATATTTAAAGCTTAAGGATAGAAGATGCTGCCTTAATTAAGAAAAGAATAATACAGCATTGGCAATTTTTTTGACATTAGAAATTTGGTCAACATTTTAAGAATCTTAAATAGTAATGAAAAAAAAAATCTAAATAATATATCATCTAACGAATAAATAAATAAAAAATCTATATGAAGAATCGAATTCGATATATGTATAAATATTAAACAACATTATAATTTTCAAAAACTGTGTGGGTTGGCACTTTCATATTGCATTCTCCTGATGAACAGTTATGTTCAATTACTTTGATTTGAAACAATTTTTGTGAGTTTTTGCGATTTATAGCATTGCTTACAAAGTTTGCATTCATTACATTTCTGTTTTATGCACGTTCCGCATTACAGAAGTTTTACTGTATGCATGCATATGAAATAAAAAATTAGTATGTTGTGGCCACACAATACTTTCTTCTATATATTATCTTATAAAAATTCAAGCAGCACCAAAATATTTATTAAATTATTGTTTATTAAAATTACTTTCCATGATGAATGCAGACGATCTTTATATCAGAGAAGTAAAACATTAAATTCCGAACGAAAGTCAACTTGTGCTGACATCAAAAGAAAAGTTTTTTTTTTTTTTTTCCTTCCATTAAAATCGCAAAATGCGACAATTTTGTTTCAAATTATCCCAAATCTATAGTTTGACTATTTGTTTTAACGGTGTTGCCAATTTCTTTTGCGGGGGGGAGGGGGGGGGCGGAATTCCCTCCAGAAGGAAAGCGATGTTCTACACGCACACAAACTATTATCTAGTTTACTACTATTATCAATTATTAATTTTACAATCATTCATTAAAATTAACTCTCATTTTGTACATTTATAGGAAATTTCATCCTATACTGCCATCTTAAAAATTATAAGAAAATGAAATCATAGTGCGACCTGTTAAGAAATGGACTCCCAAATGTAATCTGAACCAGATTAGGTCAGGATGCAACTAAGTGCAAGTTTGATTAAATTTCGTTCATTGGTTCGTGAGATACAGTGTCCAATAATTTTTTTTACATATACACCCAGACGGACGTTTTTATAAACAGTAAAATCGTGCTCAGTACATCTTAAAACATGTAAATTGTAAATCTGTCAAAAACTGGAGTTCAAAACTTTTACCAAATCAATACTTTTTTCTTATACCTATAGAAGAAAGTAATACGGGAAGAGTTAAAAAATAAATAAATAAATAAAACAATAATGTTCGCTTACTTGTAACAGCCGAAATAGATTGAAAATTGTCGCTACCGACATTGCAAGAGTCACTCTCCTATATAACTGAGGACTGTTTTTAATTTTTTTTTTACCAATCATCGATCCATCGTTTTCTTTGTAAGAAAATTTTCAGTGAAAATTAACAACAGAATTTAGCATCAATGCGTTATTATCATTCAACAAAAGAGTCGTTTCAAAGAGTTTTAATTTACTTTTCAATCGGTAGTAATATTAACAACCTCAAAACTCAAAATAAGGAGCTACAAATCGAGCACCCCCCCCCCCCCCCACACACACACACAGACACCTTACTAGCTCCGTTCACATGAAGCAACTTCAACCCGTGTCAAAACGACCCGGGAATTTGAAAAGCGGGGTTTTACAGAGTCAAAATTTAGGCTGTTCACACTATCAACCCTGGTTAAAAATCACTGTAGCAGCGTCATACGTTTCTTGAATTCTGATTGGCTGTTTGCAAGATTAACGCATGAGTTCGGAGAAAAGAAGCGAAACCGTATTGTCCGCGAAAACGTGAATTTAATTTCATGTTTGACTTTGACAGCAGCTGAGAATAAAAGGATTACATACATTATTTAATTTTAGGATTATATATTTTATATTATTCTTCATTATTAATATTTAATTTTACATTAAGTTTTTAATGCAAATTTAATATTACAAACAAATCATTCTGAATTTAATTTTTTAAACATGAAAATTTCAGTATCTTTTTTATATGTAGTATATATATATATATATATATATATATATATATATATATTATGTATTAGAAATTTAATTATTAATATTATTTTGAATATTAAGATTGTAAACGGGATCGGGAAATAAAATAAGTTTTGATATTAGTTTTATTTATATTGTTATTACAATTAAACTTAGTCAATTGAAATACTAATATAATTAACTTTACAATACTTTGATTTTAAATTAGTTAGAATAAATTATGCATTATAATTATATTAAATCTAAATGCATTAAATAATAAAATAAATGATTAAACTTTTAATTCAGATTTTATTACCTTAAAGATTTAAAGTAATATTACTACATTAATAAATACTAGGTAAGATACTTATTTCATTTCTTGCTATCATAACTAATAGATATTCTTAAAAATATTTCAACATAAATATTTCATAAATCTTTATCTTTTATTATGCATCGAAATAAGAATTCATAAAAAAAAAAAAAAAAGTATTCTTGTGCATCTGTAATAAAAACTATACATTAGAGTTTTGTGCATACATATTTTATTATTAAAACTCCTTTTGTAATTAAAAACAGTGGCGGATTTAAGGGGGGGCTAGGGGGCTGAAGCCCCCCCCCAAAGCACTGACATTCACAATTGAATATTGCAATTGTAAATTTTTTATTGGTCTACAATAACACTTTGAAGAATCTTAGCCCCCCCCCCCCCAAAAAAAAAAAAAAAAAAAAAAAAAAGTCAAGTTCTGGATCCGCCACTGATTAAAAATATTCTGTAACCAAAAGTATTAAAACCAAAATTCAATAGAAAATCACGGAACCTCTTAAATAATCCGAAACTAAAATCCAAACCTCTTAAAATAATTTTGTGGAGGGCATTCCACCTAGGCCTAGAGCCCTTGTGATATCAATCAGCCTTAATGCTCACACCACCACTTATTTTTTTTTTTTTTTTTTGATTAAATATGTCGATAATTATATATATATATATATATATATATATATATATATGTGTGTGTGTGTGTGTGTGTGTGTGTGTGTGTGTAAGAACAGTAGCAATGGGATACAATTACCTATAAAGGAAAATTTTCAATGAAATCTCTAATATAGTAAAATATAAAACAGATTATGAAATATATATTATTCAAATCTGTTCCCAAATAGTTTATCTATTTATAACCCACTTCTAAAGTTAAATTTTATACGTGAACTCAAGATATAGGTATTATAAATTTGTTCTGTTTATATAATTAAAATTGCTTCTCTTCCTCCTACCAGGAAAAAAATATATATAGTTCTTATAACTGTTATTAACCCAACAAAATTCAATATATTGGCCATACTATTAGGCGAATAAATATGGGTATCGGGTTCGAACCATCGTCGGTCTGATCTTAATAGTTTTCCGTCGTTTTCCCTAAAACTTCCATGAGTATGAGCTAGTTTCCCTTAGAAAGTCCCCCTAAAAGACATTCCACCCAGTCCAGGCTCTAGTGTGTACAATGGATTTTAAATATTTTACAGCAACTCAGAAATATTTTATAAATACATTTGGTTATTACTTTGTAAATTCATTGGTAAGTTAAATCTTTATATATATATTAAAGATTGGCTGATAAATTAATTTCTTAAAATGATTATATATGTATGCATATATATATATATATATTATGCATATATATATATATATTGTTTGAATGCTGGAAATTAAATGAAAAAAATTAATATGCAAACATAAAAACATTTTTCAAAAATTATTTTATCAATTAATAGAGAAAGCAATATTCAAACATGTTTAGAATATATTGTTAAATAAATTATAATAATGTAAAATAAAGAGAAATGTTAAAAATTGTTTAGCAGGATTAATTTTTAAAAAATATATAATTTTTTAATTTAATTTTATTGAATTTAAATAGTTTTTGAGAAATTTTAATACTTAATATTGTTATATTCCAATGCATATGCATACAAAATGTTTATAATTCTAAGAAATTATTTACAAAGAAAAAAAAAAATGTGTCTACCATTTCCTTAAATAACCTTTATAATACAAAAAAATTATTCATATTGTAAAACAATATTAATTTACTATATGTTAGTTTACTGAGAATTTTAGAAATTTCAATAAAAAAGGAAAAAAGAAAAGTGCAAAACACTGTGCCCGTTTTATATTTTTTATTTATATAATATCCACGCATTATTTTAAATTCCTTCCTCTAGTATTATTATTCTTCAATTAACTTCACAGAACAATACGCACACACAAAATAATAATAAAATAAAATAATAAAAAAGAACGCAGTTTATCTCTTGAAAATAGTGCGCAATTCGCTGCCCCAGTATTGAAGCAGAAAGAAACAAGCGAAAAGCATTCTGGGTAATTCGCGGGTTATTCCCTCTTATCCCCTAGTATATTGCGGGGTTGATTTCGGAGGAAAAATGACCCTGGTCTAACCCTGCTTTTACGCGGGATGGAAGTATGTGAACAGCTTCGCGAAGATTGACGCGGGTTTGACCCGGGTAGAAACTGCTCATGTGAACGGGGCTATGAGACTGACCAATAACACTTACTGAAGATCAAATCAGGGGGTTTCGCTATTTTCGGTCTACAGAGAATACATTTTTGTAAGCGGGGCTAAACCTCACCGAGGTCGAAAATTTTCACGATTACCTAAGTTCCCCATACCTATAGTGTGATGGGGAACTAAGAAAGATATTTTGTCAAAGAACACAATATGTTCAATTTGACTTATTTACTTTCTCTTACCCATATATATATGGCTGAGAAGGTACTGCTTTTCGGTTAAATTTTCAAAATTGAGTTTTTGTTATATTTACTTGTTTTAAGGTCCCATGAATCCGAAAAACAGGTTTTTAGCGGTTGGTCTGTGTGTATATTATCATCATATATCAAGAAAAAAAACAGCTTCAGGAAGTCCAAACTCGGTATTCTAAATCTGTGTCATATAGAGATGCTACACTAAACTTTTCGTTTAGAAAAAAAAAAAAAAAAAAAAAAAAATGGTTGGTGTACAGGGAAACTAAAAAAAATTCAAATACATTACGTCTATGGGAGAAATTGCAATTAAGTAGAGTTTAACATCTATAGGCTGCACCCAAATTAAATGAATATGTATTTTTTATAGTCATAAAAGCATGTTTCATGTAGAGTATGGTACGAAAATCATTACCCGTTCATTTACAAGGCAGCACAAAAGAACTAGAATATTATGCTATATGCTATTAATATAGGATTATATTTCAGTGCACAATGTGGTTTGTACATAACTTTTAGAAGATGTACAGGGCTACCAATAGTTAATCGAAAACATTCTCTATTATTGAATGTAATTAGTGGAAGTGCTTTACTATAATATTTTGCCATATCTAGGGAAATTGGTTAGAAATAAAAATCAATTCCTTATACCCATGTGGTAAATAAAGTATTTTTTAAACTAAACTAGGGGGCTCTGCCCCCTGCTCGCTCCGCTCACCAACCCCGAGGGAGGCTTCGCCTCTCCCTCGACTCACTTTTTATTAACACATGCAGAGCTCTTCCCGCCTACTCACTGCTTTCTTTCACTGAAAGGGAATATTAATAGTGCATATTACAAGACTTATATTAATAGTGCATATTAGAAATTATTGAAATTCTCATATTCAATGTCAAATTAAAATATATAATATTTATACTTTTTTTTTTAATAGAAAGAAATTCATAATATCTAGACCATTTTGCATTACAGCCTTAGTATATGACCTTTTTTTTTACAACCTTAGATGCGGACCGTGGTATTTCAGTCGGTAGAGCGCCGAGCTCGTAATTGGAAGATTGCGGGTTCGGTCTCGAGCCGGCCAAAGACTGTCGTGTACACTAATGGTGGCTGGTGCAAGTAAAATGTGTCGTGACCGCAATATCTTCCATGTTCCCATCAAAATGATACCTCTGGGGACCACAGAAGCTGAGGAGCCATCCCCCTCGTGTAGGATCAAAACTGTGGTGGCCTGTCTCCGGAACATTCTTAGGGGTGCGTCCTAGACCGTCGCCAATTATCCATAGCGCAGCAATGGTGCGACGTCAAACACAACCAACCTGATTATCTACCTACCTACAACCATGGATCATATTTTAATTTTCCCGTGTAAGAAAATTAATTTTCTAAAAATAGGGAAAAAAAAAACTTGATATGTATTTTCTTTCTTTTTTACATCCATGGTTTCGAGCAGCGGCACCCTAGTCAGTAAAGCGCTGAGCACGTAATTGGAAGATTACCGATTCGATACTTGAGCCGGCTAAAGACCGTCGTGTACGAATGGTGGCTGGTGCTCATAAAATCTGTCGTGGCCGCAAAGTCCTCCACGTTCCCATCTAGACTATACCTCTGGGGATCATCAAAACGGGGGGGGGGGGATCCCCTCCGTGAAGGATCAAAATTGTTATGGCACGTCTCCGGACCATCTCTAAGGGTGCGTCTCAGACCGTCGCCAATTACCTATAGCGCAGTACTGGTACGACGTTAAATCCAACCTACCTACCTACCTACGTACAACCATGAATTATATTTTAATTTTTCCGTGTAAAATGACTTCATGACAGAAGAACAACGTCACTGGGAGAAACTTTTTTCAAAATGGCAAATAGAGCACCTTGATAAATTTGTCGTTTTTAGCTAATAACTTCTTTAATTAAAATGATATAAACTTCTAAGCAGCTGAAATGTCTTCCTTGGAGTATTCGGAACACATTGATATCTCTCATGACGCGAAGGACCCTGCCCTCCGCTAGAAGATGCCGTCGCAGACAAAAAAATTTGACGCCAGTGACAGTAACTTTTTTTTTAATATATAGAGATATTTAGCGTTCTTTTTACTTCCATTACCCTACTACCGTAGGGTAATGGAAGTATTGTATTCGGACCAAAAAATTCGATAGCGAGTTTTCACCTGATTTACAGGTTTTAAAGCCTCATGAGTCGAAAAAAGTAGTTTTTGAAATTGGTCAGTGTGTGTGTATGTGTGTATGTATGTGTGGAATCTTCTGGCTATCATATCTCCGAAACTAATAAAAATAGAATTTCGAAACTTCACAATTGATATAGATCCGGTGTACAGAGGAATTTTCCAAATTTTGGTGAAAATTGGAAAACCAGAATTGGGTAGAATTGGGTTATCGGAAACCGGAAATGGGACCGTAAGTCCGTATTTCAAAAACGGCTCCAGCGATTTTCTTTAAAGTTGATATATAAAAACTCTATTAGATGCCCTTTCGAATGATATAGTTGGTAAGTTCAGGAAAATTGATAGGCGTCCTGTATAAATAGCTCAATTTCAGGTATCGCAAGTGCGTTCCTTTAAAAACGGCTGTACGGATTTTTTTCAAACTCGCCATATTAACTCCCTTTTAAATATCCTTTTGTGTGTAATTATTGTTTTCCGGTCAATAATTGAGAATACCAAGTTTTGGTAAAAGTTGGTATCTCAAAAAAAAAAACGGCTCTAACAATTTTCTTGAAAATTGTTTCATTAATCCATTTTAGATACCCTTTCTCATGTATTATGTGGTTATTACAAGAATATTAAAGCTCATTCTGATTAGGTAGTTCTGTTTCAGATCTCGGAAGTTGATGTTAAAAAAAAAAAAAAAAACTCTTTTTTTTCTTTTTGTTATTTTTTAACTCGCAGTGTAAACTCTGTTTTATATGTCTTTATACGTGTATCAAGTTTCTCTTACAGGAAAATTCAAAAAATGCATATAATATCTCTAAAAAATGCATATAATACGTGTAATAGTTGGTAAAGGGAAGTCGTGTGGTTGTTTCACAACAGACTTTTTTTAAATACTGACAATAAGGCTACCTCAATATTGAAGACATGTTTTTAACGTTTAATCTCTGTCCATTACTTTTATTAGAATAACTTAAAAACAAATAATTTCAGCCAATTCAAATGTTGTACTATTTTGAAGTTAACATAAGGTTGTTACTTGAAAATTTTTATCCAAATTCCTTTCAAGGAATGGTGCGAGTGAAAGTTGTCTGAATAATTTCAAATTAACATTTAAATTTAATAACATTTTTTGAATTCTCTTTAAATGTAAATACAATATTAAACGGCGGGGGGGGGGGGGGACTTTTTTGTTAAATCAAGCTTTTCCGAAGGCTGTTTCAAATTGTTTTTAACGAAGGTTTATATAACAATATTAAATTTATGCAGTAACCTTAAAATATGAAGTTGCGTCCTCTGCTAAAGAGCGCAACTTCATATTTTTAAGGGGGTGGGTTATTTATTTATTCATTCATTTTGGCAGAACAAATGGTAAGAGGGGTTCTGCTCTGGTAGCTGGTAGACGAAAAGTGTCGGTTTCGATTCCAGGTCGCACTCGTTGGTCTAGCTATTCGGAGTTTCCCGTGGTTATCTTCAAAAGCACGTGGTTTTGGACTGGGATCCCTTAGAAAGATTCCCCACGTATGATACTCCACCTATTCCCAGGATCTTCGTGTAATCAATCGGCCTTAACATTTACACGACACAGGGACCTTGTTATGATTAAAAGTCCCACCCATTTTTTCCAACTTTAGAACAAGCTGGTAGACATGCAAAATTACATACAGACCTTGTTGACAAAACTGCCAAACTTTCTTTTTTCTTTTTTTAATAAATTATTATGTATTTTAAAATTATAATAAGCGGCAAAATTGGAAACCTAATTTGCAAAATTATAATTTTTCTTTAAAAGAAAATTACAAAAAAAAAAAAAAAAAAAAAAAAAAAAATACGCTCTGTAATTATGATAGAGTAATTCATATTATAAAACTACTTGATTAACCGCGGAAAACTCCGAACACCTAAATCAACGACCCCGTCTTGGGATCACACCCGGTACTTCCCGTCTGATGGGGCAAAAACAAAATTAGTGGTTTACCACGTTTGCGGTAAATTAATTCTATCATAACATAATTTGCAATCTAAAATAAACACAGCAAAATATAAAAGGTTATAAGAATAAAACCAAGCTAAATAAGATTTTAAAATTGTCATATGTTAACTCCATTTTCTCTATGAAGTGTCAATTTTTTTCTACAGATAAACAGCTCTAATCCTTTTCCTTTGAGAAGCATATGGATATTTCTAATTATCTTGGAAAAGAAATGTAGAGGGAATAGATGGGAGGGGGAGCTGACACCTGGCGCGGCGCTCAGACAAAGAAGTCCCTAACATGAAGGGATTTAAACCAAGGTGATTTACACCTGTGTTGCCAAATATAGAGATTTATCCCCACGTGTAGGGACTTTTAGCAGCTCTGTTAGGATGTAGATGGCAGATTCTGAATTTGTGGGGACTTTTGGGGAGAAATTCCATACGAAATTCCATGGGATTATGCATAGATTATGTTGCATTTTTTTTTTTTTTAAACTTTGTTTAAGATTTTCTATACAGAAAATCTATATACATTCTCATATGAAGTCAAACAAAAATATTTTTATTAAGACAACATGACTATTGCTTTCAGTTAAATAAGCTATTTAAATACGGTAATAAAAAAGTATTAGTCGTATTATCAATTAAATACGGCTTTTCTTTTTCTTTTTTCTCCTTTTCGTAAGTAATTAAAAATATTAAATTGAAATGGAGATAAAACATGCTACGGAAATTTAAGAAATAAATATATTAGTCAAATAATAACAGGTCAAATATATTAGTCGTTGCTAAGGAACGTAACTTCAAATGTTATGATAAAAAATAAGTTATTTTATTTTATTTATTTATTTTTACGCTTTTTGTGTATTTTGACCAATTAAAATTTTTCGTTTTTCCTGTCGTATCTCAATAAGCTAGAAACCTTATTTAAAATAAATCGAGAGAAATCGTGTAAAAGAAATGTTAAGAAATGAATATAATAATCATAACAACATTGCTAAGGAACGCAACACAGTTACCGCGTGCTTCTATGTGGAAGATTTGTGTTAAAGGGGGAAAAAAAAAGAAACAAAGAAAACTGTCATTCTAGATTAAATTGTGTTTTGTGCAAAATTTTATATATGTTATTTAAAAAGCAAAAATAGGCTTTGATCCCACCCCTCCCTCTCTTTTTCTCTTTTTTCACTTAATCTTTTGTATTTAAACTTTTTTTAGAAGAAGATTGTTAAATCTGCATGTGCCATTTTTACAAATGTAAGACAACAACAGTTCTTGATTTGGCTTATTTTCTAGGTTTATTTTACCCTATTTACTTTTTATTTGACTGGAACCAGAAGTGAGTATAATTGCCGAAACGTAAGTGGAAGCCCTCTGTTGAGACTCAAAACGGTTTAGGGTTCCGTCTGTGTGTTTGTCTGCGTGTTTGTTTGTCTGCAGTGGCGCCAACTTATATGGGCCCGTGGGGCACGAGCCAACCCAATAATTTACTCTCCCAGCCCACCCAATTTTCATTATTCTCATTTATTATTTATTTATATTTTTGAAGCTTAAAAAAGCGTTTTCTTTGAAAAAAGTTAGAAATATAAGCCATAAAAGAAAATTCGGCAGACTCGCATTTAAATATATGTCATTTAAAAGCTTCATATTTTACAAATGAATTATGATCAGTGTAAACTGAAAATTCTTATAATATGTATTAGGTTTCAAAATCAGAAATTTTTGGGGGCAGCAATAGACGTTTCACGGAAAATATATTGGGCAGACTCCTTCACCCTGCAGTGAAACTTGACCAGACGAAGGTTCATTCTTAATTCCACCATAACTTTATACTTTAAATATTGTTGAATTAATGTATCTTTATCCGCCTTCATACCTCTTCCATGAAAAAAAATCTGGAATGACTCTACTCAAAATTCCGAACATTAAGTAACACAGGCCGACATGTAAAATTTTGATTTTATAATTTTGGCTGATCTTTATGTTTTTTGGTGTGCTGAAACCGAAAATGAAGGCAGTTTTTCTCTATCACGCATAGATTTTTGTCAATACAGGGTGCCTGCCTATACAATTTCTTCCATCACTCTTCCACCAATATAATTATATAGTAAGTTTCGTAGTATGTTTCCATGATTAATGAATCATGGATATCTATTGTTGTAATTGCGCAGCACTAGTGCGACGTAAAACCTTACTAACCAACTAACCAACCGACTTTTATGATGGTATAGGTAAGAAATTGTGTTGGTAAATATACTGTATTGACAAAAATCTATACATGATAGAGAAATATTGGCTGCATTTTCGGTTTCAGCACAACAAAAAACATAAAAATCAGTTAAAATCATCAAATCAAATTTATCAACTTCGTTTTTGTAGACGTGTGAAAATTGATGATTGTATAGAAAAAGTAAAGTAAGAGAAGCCTTTAAATAAACAAAAGAGAAAACTATAATAGAGTCTCAGTATTTTTCTCTAAATAGTATGTTATTTCAATTAACACCATTGATCTTCAAATATTTTGGGCACATATATCATAATGATAGAGTATTTCGTTCTGTCCCTGTAAAAATCTATAAATCCTGGATTCATCGAAATCTATACATTTCGTGCGACATTGACCTGTAACATGTGTATAAACTTTCTGCTGAATTGGATGAAACACTGCCGTCTAAGACTCTATCACACTTTAGAAAATTTGAGTCCCTAAACCTAATGATACAAAATATTTCGTCGTGTACTTGTAAAAGAAAAAAAAAAAAACTATAAGTGCTACAGTCTTTAAAATTTACAGAGTTCGTGTGACGAGGACATATAACATGTAGTGTAAATTTCCAGTTCATTTGATTAAAGCGTTTAGGCACTGTCGCATTTTAAATAATTGAAATTCATAAGCCATAATGAAAAAAAAATTTCATTGTGTACAAATCTATAAGTGCTAGAATCCCCAAAATTATAGTTTGTTCATTGATGACCTATAACATGTACGTAAATTTTCAGCTCAGTTGGGTAAGTCATTTAGATAGTAACTTATTTTAAATAATTTCAGCCCATGGACTATAATGATAAAGAATTTTTTGTTGTGAGCCTGTAAAAATCTGTAAGTCCTAGATTCACCCAAAATCTATACAGTTCATGTGAAAGTGACCTATAACCTTTGTGTAAATTTTCAATTTATTTGAATAAGGTGTTTGGACATTACCGCACTTTAAATAATTTGAGCCCGTAGATCATAATGATAAAGAATTTTTTGTTGTGTCCCTGAAAAAAACTATAAATGCTAGATTAGACAAAACAATAGAGTTCATACTATGATGACCTACAAACCTACAACATATGAACAAACTTTCAGCTAATTGGAACAAAGCATTTAGACGCTATCGTGTTCACTCACACGCACACGCATTCATACATCGCCGCAAAAACAACAAAAATGAACTCAGAAAACCTCAAAACATATACCTACACGAAAATCTCAAATTAAAATTTTTGTCGTGATTGCAATACTTTCTTTACATAATACGTTCGAAAAGCAAAAATCTTTACAGCATTGTTCCTTTTACCCAAAAATACTTGAGCCCACCCAATCTTTTTCAGAAGTTGGCGCCACTGTTTGTCTGTGTATTTGTCGCGCGATAGCGATCGCAAAAATCCCGCTATTGACTTGCAATTTGGTACATATGTTCATGATCCCCACGAAATCAGCTATATAGTTTTGGGTGTGCATTCCATTTGTAGTTCGTGTACAAGGAAACGCCAATTTTTTTTTTTTTTTTTTTTTTTTTTTTTATCATTACAGCCTATGGGAAGAATTTGTATGTCGCGCGATAGCGGCCGCAAAAATCACGCTATTGACTTGTAATTTGGTACAGATATTCATGAGCCCAACGGAATTAGCTGTATAGTTTTAGGTGTGTATTACATTTGTAGTTCGTGTACAGGAACACGCCAAAGTTTTTCTTATCATTACGGCCTATGGGAAGAATCTGTATGTACCGCGATAGCCACCGCAAAAATCAAGCTATTGACTTCCAATTTGTGCATTCCTTTTGTAGTTCGTGTACAGGGACACCCCAATGTTTTTTTTATTATTATTACAGCATATGGGAAGAATTTGTATGTACTGCAATAGCGGCCGCAAAAATTCTCCGATCGACTTGCAAATTGATACACACATTCAGGCTCGGTATAGAAATAGCTACATAAATTTTTTCTGTCTATACTTTTTATGGATTGTGTACAGAGACACGCCAAAATACTTAGCATTACGGCGTATGGGGTGAATTTCGTTTAAACGCATTTTAACATCATTACTTTGCAATCAAGAAAATTAAACTAGCGTACGTGAGTAAGATGCTTTAACTTATGTTATTTGAAGAAAATATGTGCTCTTAAGCTTTCTAATTAATGTACAGGACCTTACAAAAGTGTTCTGACAATGTCACGTAGTCATCCAAACGATGTTAAATTTGGCGAAAAATAAGCTAAATAGTTTTTACTGTTGTATACAACGTTTATGGTTCGTTTACTGAGACACATAAAAGAGTTTCGTAACATTAGAGCTTATGGACAAATTTTTAGCTAAGCGCGCACTTTAATACGTTTATGCTGCATTGAACTTAACAGAATTAACATACATTATAAAGATGCTTAAAATTATGTTTACTCTTAAAAAAGGGTCTGTATAGACTAAATAATTTATGGGACCACACAAATTAATTCCGAGGAAGTACTGTAATCTTCTAAATGACGTCAAATTAGTTTGAAAAATTAATGAGTTATAATTAATTAGGTGTATTATTATTATTGGCGTTTATAATTACAGTGGCTACTTTTCTGGGATACACAAAAGAATTTCGTACTGTTACGGTCGGTATTTCTTAAAAGTGTATTTTAACATGGTTACACCCCATTAAATATAATGAAATTTTATTAGAATTTTAAAAGCATGTTTTTCTGTTGAAAATTGTGGGCTTATATAATTGGTAATTAGTTTACAGGGTTACGCAAAATATTTCCGATATGCTATGCAATTTTTTTTTTTTTTTTTGCATGAAATTTGGTACTTATTAAATTTGGTATTTAGGAATTTCAGGAAAATAATATTGGGTTGTTCGATAAATAATGTCGTTTTTTAAAACTTTCGCTTCTAAAAACCAAGGCTTCTTCGAATGTGGAATTTTTTAACTTACCAAACGATGGCAAAAGCTCAACCAACAAAATGGTCAATATATCATTGATTAATGTTTGTTGTTAATATAAATAAATTCACTTTGAAAAACATGAAAAAAAAAAAAAAAACGACATTATTTATCGAACAACCCAATACAAGACCGTCATTTATTGAGAATACATATATATGATATACATCAGATAGATATACAAAGAGAGATACAGCGGGGGGTTAAGGGAGCGGCAGTCCCCCTCAGGAATGTATCTGATTATGGTAATAAGTCGATCGAATCAATATATACTATTATATAATAAGGAATAAATAAAAGTGACCTATTTAATAATGTCTGATGGAAATAGGACGTTAAGACTCCTGATCTGCAGATCCACTAGTTTTATTTATTAAACTATTGAGGTATTGTTTTGATATAGTCAATGTCATTTGCTATTGCAGAGAAATTCATAGACATGTGCATCGTCATGGAAATAAAGATGTTTCTAGTATTTTTTCCGTAGTAGGAAAATTCTGGACCAGACTAATTATGCAGCTTTTCGCACGACCAACCCCATGGGTAAGTTCCGGAATACTGAAAATACATTTTTAAAGAGTAAATCATCAAACAAATATTTAAAATGTACACATACTTTAGTTTGATATTAGTCTGAACATACTTAAAATTTTAAATAGTAAAAAAAAAAAAAAAAAAAAAAAATCAAATAATGGCAAACACTTACATTAAAAGGTTAAGATATAATCGACTAATCAATGTTTGCAAAGCTTTTATTTTTAATTTCTTTTTTTTTTTTTTTTTTTTTTTTTTTGGCATCATCCTATTCTCAAGTTTGTGTAAATGTTTTACATGTGACTACTATGCTTTTTTCTAGTTTTCTCTCTGGATTCCATGAAGAATTGGTTTAATAATTTATTTAATTTCTCATTCAATATGGTTTTGCTTCTTCGATCGGGGCTGGAACAATATAAATTGCTATGATTAGCTATATTGTTTTACGAAATCGATGCAGCTTTCACAGCTTTATGAAGTACATACCCCCTGATGGGTATTTACTTCTAATTTTAAGCATTTTTATCCAATTATTTCTGTGGTCATTTATTTATTTTCTCTGTCATTAAGTTTAATGATCCTTTTTGTATTATTATCATTCATGTCGGCGCAAGTAATTTAAATTGTTTTTGTCTCTTACTGGTTCTTAAACTGTATCGCAACATTTTTGTGTCAGTCTTTCCTATAAGTTAAAATCAGTTCTTTTTTTTTTTTTTTTTTTTTTTTGTGTGTGTGTCTGTGTGTTGGTATTGTTTTGTATCTATTAATTGCTAAATTTTAAAATAAATTTTATTACGATATCTATCATTTAAAATATATATATAGTTAAAAAAAAAAAAAAAAGCTTGAATTAAATTAAATATTATTACCTTCTCCTATTCATATAACAGTAGATAAACTTTGTTTTCGCGTCAGATTTTAGAAATGGAGTTTTAATTAAATTACATGTTTTGAGATGCCATAAATTCGAAAATCAGGTTTTTGACGGATGGTTTGTGTGTTTATTAAGATTATTTAATGAAATAAATATACACATTAGTCTGAATATATTTAAAATTTTAAATAGTTTAAAAAAAATCAAATAATAGCAAACACTTTCATTAAAAGGTTAAGATAGATAAAAATAAATAAATATATAGTTCGAAAATAAATAAATAAAAATCTTGAATTAAATTAAATATTATTATCTTCTCCTATTCATATGATAGTAGATGAACTTTTGTTTTCGCGTCAAATTTTCGAAATGGAGTTTTAGCTGTAATTACACGTTTTGAGATACCATAAATCCGAATATCAGGTTTTTGACGTTTGGTTTGTGTGCATATTTAAAATTTTCAATAGTTAAAAAGAAATAAATAAAATAAAATAAAATAAAATCAGATAATGGCAAACACTTTCATTAAAAGGTTACGATAGATTAAATAAATGAACATACAGTAAAAAAAAAAAAAAAAAAAACTGAATTAAATTAAATATTATTACCTTCTATTCATATAACAGTAGATGAACTTCTGTTTTCGCGTCAAATTTTCGAAATGGAGTTTTAGCGATGATTACATGTTTTGAGATACCATAATTCCAAAAATCATGTTTTTGACGGTTGTTTTGTGTTTTTTTTTTTTTTTTTTTTTTTTTTTTAAATATTAAATAAAGAAATAAATATACACATTAGTCTGAACATATTTAAAATTTTCAATAGAAAAAAAAAAAAATCAGATAATGGCAAACAATTTCATTAAAAGGTTAAGATAGATTAAATATGGTTAAAAAAGATATATGGTTAAAAGTTATATGGTTAAAAAAGAAAAAAGAGCTTGAATTAAATTACCCATTTATATGGGTAAAAGAAAGTAATAAATAAATAAAATAAATAATAAGTATAAATTTTTTAAACAACGCCATACAATGCAAGAACTCTCAACAATTGTTTTGGTTGAAAGAAAATACGACTCTTCGTCAGGCGAATAAAGTAGTCACATTCTGTAAACATAGCGATAACGCACGAAATGCACAAACACCTACTTTGTTCATGCCTACTTTTTTCGCCTGACGAAGGGTCGTGTATTCTTTCGATCTGAAACACTTGTTATCAGTTCTTACATTATATGATGTTGTTTCAAAGTTTTGTACTTATTACTTTTAAATTCCAGTTCTGTAGTGCTTTTTAGAAATAAAATAAATCACTATTTTTATTCCGTTACCCGACTACCTTAGGTAATGGAAGTATTGTAATTGCTCCAAAAATTTGATATCGATTTGATATCATATTTACATGTTTTGAGGTCTCCTGAGTCCAAAAAACTAGTTTTTGGCAATTGGTCAGTGTGTGTGTATGTATGTGGAGAATCTTCTAGCTATAATGTCTCCGAAGCTGTTAAAGATAAAGCTATACGAAACTTCAGAATTGAGACAGGTCTAGTATACAGATGAATTTTCCAAATTTTGGTGAAAATTGGGTAACTTGAAGTGCAACATCGGAAACCGTAAGTCTCAAAAGCGGCTCTAACGATTTTCTTCAACGTGGCTATAGCAACACTCTATTAGATGTCCTCTCGAATTATATAGTTGGTTAATTTAGGAAAATGGATAGGCGTCCTGTATAAATAGCTCAATTTCAGGTTTCGCAAGTGAGTTTCTTTAAAAACGGCTGTACATCTTTTTTTTCCCCAAACTCGCCATATTAATTCCCTTTTAAATATCCTTTTGTATGTAATTATTGTTTTCCGGTCAATAATTGTGTACGCCAAGTTTTGGTAAAAGTTGGTACCTCAAAACGGCTCTAACGATTTTCTTGAAAATTATTACATAAATCCATTTTAGATATCCTTTGTCATATATTATTTGGTTATTACAGGAAAATAAAAAGTCATCCCGATTGGGTAGATCAGTTTTAGATCTCGGAAATTGGTGTTTTACAAAATAACTACCATCCCCCCCCCCCACACACACACCCTTATTTTTTAACTCGCTATGTAAACTCTATTTTATAGGTCTTTATACGTGTATCAAGTTTCTCTTACAGGAAAATTTTTAGATGTCTACTTCGTTAGATCATTTTTACGCCTTCTAAACACATTATCTCCAATAAATGCATGTAATACGTGTAGTAATGAGTAATGGAATTCGTGTGGTTGTGTCACACCAGATTTTTTTTTTTCTTCTTTTTTTTTATCGTTTTATAAATAAAAACTAAAAAAGAATTTTTGAAATCGTACAAACCACTTTAGGCCCTCCACTGCCATCGATAGCGAAAAATATATTGCGCCCTATCTCCACCAACCCTATGTCTAATCAGAGTTTCCACTGTTCACGGCAACATCTTACCAACCAGGCACTTCAACTTGAGTGTTTATTGTGCTGTAAGTGGACCTCTTAAGCTCCAATTTTCGCTGTTTACTGGTAGGGTACATCTCATATTCTGCAGTGTATAAGTGCATAATTTATATATATATATATATATATAAGTCGACAGGTGGCGCTGCTATATTGAAATTATTCGGTTTATTTCAAGGATGCAGCTACTGTGTGTAACTGCATCAATTTTAACTTAAGTGTACATAGACCGACAGGCAATTCTGTCATGTGCCAATTTCCCTTGGTTGTGAGAAGGCTATATCACAGATTCTACAGTGTAAAACTGCACCAGTTTTACAGTGGTGTATATCGGCCGACAAGTGGTGTTATCTGAATGTTATCTTGAAGTTTTCTCATTTATTTGAATTTTGTGTGTTATCTTCCACTATAAATAAGAGTACAACTTTTAATCTGTGTGTATTCAGATGGATTATTTTCCCGTTATATTACTTATATTTTTTATATCTTGTTTGGCAATTTCTGTTTTAGAGTTGATTTTGGAATTAGAAGCATAAAAATACGGCAATGTTTAAATAAATTGTAATGCAAGCATATCTCTCTTAATAATATTTTTCTATGTATATTTTAAATTCTTGTTTTATAACTGTATTGTTATTTCATAGTAAAATGTTACTAAATCAATTGAAATTTATGTGTTTTAACTGCTGATCGTATACATATGTTTATAAGAAATAATGTATCTTTAATGTATCATATATAAATAGCGTTACGCTTATATTTTATTGTATTTACACTTTATTATTACTGCTGCAATTGAGTTCTATGAAATCTGAGTATCATCTACACACTGATGGATGAAAGGTCATTCATACGGAAATTAAAAAGAAAGGAAAATAGATTACATTATAACCAAAACCACTATTTAATGCATTTGAATCTGCGAGTATTAAACTAACAGTACAAATATCAAACTTATGCTACAAAACATTTAAAAAGCGAAGATCTCCTTTTAAACTTATTAGTCCAGGCAACGAAGGCCAAAATTTGACGAATAGAGGAAAAAAATCGTGTAGTTTTGAAATTTAACATACTCATAGCCGAGAGGGTCCTGAACAACATACAAAAAGTCCCCGCCCGCGGGGGGTGAGCGGGGGGCAGGGGGGGCATTTAAGGGGGGCAATTTTCAGTTTTTATTAAATATCTTAAAACCTATCGCATTTAGAGAAAAAATGTCAATTACAAAATTAAATCTACGTAAAATTTCCTACAAAAATGTATATTACATTTTGTTTGTACGATCATTAGTTTAGAAGATATAGGGAGATGAAATAACACATTTTCTTGAAAAATTCTTTTTTGCAATAGTAAAATCAACTAAAGTGTGCAATTAAAAGGGTTCTTGTCAAATATTTTCTAATGTAAAAAACAAATATATACATAGGGAATATGCAAGGATAATACAGCATGTTTTGTAAGTTTTAAATATTTTTAAGGCTAGTAGGCGCAAGTGGCGGTTTGAGTAAAAATCTGGATAAGTCCAGTCAAAATAGGAAAAATAGAAAAAAAAAATCGTGTAGTTTTGAAGTTTTGCACACTCATAGCCGAGAGGGTCCTGAACAACATACTAAAAGTCCCCGCCCGGGGGGGGTGAGCGGGAGGCATTTAAGGGGGGCAATTTTCAGTTTTTATTACATATCTTGAAAACTATCGCATTTAGAGAAAAAATGTCAATTACAAAATTAATCTACGCAAAATTTCCTACAAAAATGTATATTACATTTTGTTTGTACGATCATTAGTTTAGAAGATATAGGGAGATGAAATAACACATTTTCTTGAAAAATTCTTTTTTTGCAATAGTAAAATCAACTAAAGTGTGCAATTAAAAGGGTTCTTGTCAAATATTTTCTAATGTAAAAAACAAATATATACATAGGGAATATGCAAGGACAATACAGCATGTTTTGTAAGTTTTAAATAATTTTAAGGCTAGTAGGCGCAAGTGGCGGTTTGAGTAAAAATCTAGATAACGAAGACCCAAAACCGATCAACATTAAAAAAAAAATCGTGTAGCTTAGAAATTGAGCACAGTTATAAAGTTAAGTTCCCTGACTAACATACTAAAAGTCCCTAACCATGGGGGGGGGCATTTAAAGGGGGCACATTTCAGTTTTTATTAAGTATCTTGAAAACTATCGCATTTAGAGAAAAAAAAAGTGTCAAAGATATAAGATTTTTTTTTTATGTTGATCAGTTTTGGGTCTTCGTTATCTGGATTTTTACCAAAACACCACTTGCGCCTACTAACCTTAAAATTATTTAAAACGTACAAAACATGCTGTATTATCCTTACATATTCCCTATGCATATATTTGTTTTGTACATTAGAAAATATTTTAGCAGAACCCTTTTAATTCCACAATTTAGTTGATTTTACCATTGCAAAAAAAAAAAAAAAAAAAAAAAAAAAAAAAATTCAAGAAAATGTGTTATTTTGTTCCCCTATATCTTCTAAACTATTGATCATACAAACAAAATAGAATATACAATTTTTTTAGGAAATTTCACGTAGATTAATTTTGCAATTGAGATTTTTTTCTCTAAATGTACTTAATAAAAACTGAAATGTGCCCCCTTTAAATGCCCCCCCCCCCATGATTAGGGACTTTTAGTATGTCATTCAGAGCACTTAATATTATAACTGTGCTCAATTTCTAAGCTACACGATTTTTTTTTTTTTTTTTTTTTTTTTTTTAATGTTGGTCGGTTTTCGGTCTTCGTTATCTATATTTTTACTCAAATCGCCACTTGCGCCTGCTAGCCTTAAAATTATTTAAAACTTACAAAACATGCTGTATTATCCTTGCATATTCCCTATGTATATATTTGTTTTTTACATTAGAAAATATTTGACAAGAACCCTTTTAATTGCACACTTTAGTTGATTTTACTATTGCAAAAAAGAATTTTTCAAGAAAATGTGTTATTTCAAATCCCTATATCTTCTAAACTAATGATCGTAAAAACAAAATGTAACATACATTTTTGTAGGAAATTTTGCGTAGATTAATTTTGTAGTTGACATTTTTTCTCTAAATGCGATAGTTTTTAAGATATGTAATAAAAACTGAAAATTGCCCCCCTTAAATGCCCCCCTGCCCCCCGCTCACCCCCCACGGGCGGGAACTTTTAGTATGTTGTTCAGGACCCTCTCGGCTATGAGTGTGCAAAACTTCAAAACTACACGATTTTTTTTTTTTTTCTATTTTTCCTATTTTGTCTGGACTTATCCAGATTTTTACTCAAACCGCCACTTGCGCCTACTAGCCTTAAAATTATTTAAAACTTACAAAACATGCTGTATTATCTTTGCATATTCCCTATGTATATATTTGTTTCTTACATTAGAAAATATTTGACAAGAACCCTTTTAATTGCACACTTTAGTTGATTTTACTATTGCAAAAAAGAATTTTTCAAGAAAATGTGTTATTTCATCTCTCTATATCTTCTAAACTAATGATCGTACAAACAAAATGTAATATACATTTTTGTAGGAAATTTTACGTACAGTAATTTTGTAATTGACACTTTTTTCTCTAAATGCGATAGTTTTTAAGATATGTAATAAAAACTGAAAATTGCCCCCCTTAAATGCCCCCCTGCCCCCCGCTCACCCCCCACGGGCGGGAACTTTTAGTATGTTGTTCAAGACCCTCTCGGCTATGAGTGTGCAAAACTTCAAAACTACACGATTTTTTTTTTTTCTATTTTTCCTATTTTGTCTGGACTTATCCAGATTTTTACTCAAACCGCCACTTGCGCCTACTAGCCTTAAAATTATTTAAAACTTACAAAACATGCTGTATTATCTTTGCATATTCCCTATGTATATATTTGTTTCTTACATTAGAAAATATTTGACAAGAACCCTTTTAATTGCACACTTTAGTTGATTTTACTATTGCAAAAAAGAATTTTTCAAGAAAATGTGTTATTTCATCTCTCTATATCTTCTAAACTAATGATCGTGCAAACAAAATGTAATATACATTTTTGTAGGAAATTTTACGTAGATTAATTTTGTAATTGACATTTTTTCTCTAAATGCGATAGTTTTTAAGATATTTAATAAAAACTGAAAATTGCCCCCCTTAATTGCCCCCCCCCCCTGCCTCCCGCTCACCTCCCACGGGCGGGGACTTTTAGTATGTTGTTCAGGACCCCCTCGGCTATGAGTATGCAAAATTTCAAAACTACACGATTTTTTTCTTCTATTTTTCCTATTTTGACTGGACTATATGGCTGATCCCTCGCGTTTAACGAATCAAAAAGAAAGTTCTTCCATCCTTTCTAAAAAGCATAGGTAAATACCGGATGTCGGTCCGGAATTTACCTATGCTTTATACCTATGCTTTTTACCTATGCTATGTAATATCTCTTGATGATACATATTTAAAATGCAGAATTAAGACTTCCAGTTAAGGCTTATATTGTAGTTAATCTGATAAAAGGACAGACACACACACTACCAGATTCAGGAGAACTCAAAACGTATAATTATTTAAAAAAAAAAAAAAAAAAAAAAAAAAAAAAAAAAAGAAAAAAAAAATTGATTTCTTCGAGAACTAATGATCATATTTTCATGAAATTTTAAATTTAGTTGCGCCTTGACATAAATTGCCGTCGATCAACTTCTGGTATACATCGATCAAAAGGTGGCGGTATCGTTCAATTTTTTAATAATTTTTAATATATTAACATAGGACAGTAAATGTACACAATGAATTTTTTTTTTTTTTTTTTTTTTTAACCAGTCACCGGAAAGTTTAAAAATTTTATTTTTAATAGAATTTTATTTTTTGAATATGTAGAAGCATCGCTTACCTTCGAAAGGTATTTCAAAAGTATTTCTTCATCCTGACAGAAATTATCCTTCCCGGAAATGTAAATTTTCAATATCAGTATTTTACAAAGGAATCCGTTAATATTTTTTAAAGGATGGTTGTATCATTATATTAGTGACAATTTTAAACAAAGTTATCAAATGTCCTTCTCATTTTTAACAAATTATTTTTTAGTTTATTTATTTATTTATTTATTCTTATTTCTTCAATGTATGTGCCCCATCAGTAGCACAGGACGAAGTACGAGAGAGTTGTAATTTTTGAAATATCAGTCTCTACTACTGATCAGTCTAATCTACTAAATCAGTCTCTTCTAATATCAGTGTTGTTTTACCCTATTTTCCTAAATCCAGTCATGTCATAGCTGAAATTCTCATACAATGTGATTTTAAAATAATTTTTTCGCCTTCCAATAAACTCACTTTTTCTCAGTTAAAGGGTGCTACAGATGTGTATAATTATTGGAGCACCTATAGTATTTCCTGCCAGTGTGGTTTATCATACATTGGCCAAACTAAACGTGGTCTTAAATTCTGTCTAAAAAAAAACTTATTAATTACGTCCATAAGCAAGAAACCAATAAATCGACAATTTTAAAGAATTCTTGGGCGGAAAACCATAATTTTAAATTTGATTTAGCTAAAATAATTTGCAGATCTAAATCCACTCATGAACTCGATTTCTTTGAAGCTTTTTTATTTATAAAAATCTTAAAAATATTGTTAATTGTGATTTCGCTGTACCCTATTTGTCTGATTGTTGGAAATTTTACATTCAAGCTACATTTTCTTAATTTTTTTTGCATTTTTCACAACTAGTGTTTCTAAAATTGGCCAATCCCCCCCCCCCTCCCAACCGTAATCCTATTATTTGAACAGAATTCGGTCCCATTTCTATATATAAAAGTCGCACTTCTCTCTCATTTCTTTACGCACTGAAGAAGGTACTCTAAATGCTACCAAAACAGCTGTCAGGTGCCCAATTTTTTCTCTTTGGCATTTCTGACGTTGTAGTTTTTAGTTGCTTTAATTATCCAGCACCAAGTCTCCTTTTAATAAAATTATACTCACTTCTGCTTCAAGTAAAAAGTAAGTAGAGTAAAATAAATCCAGGAAATAAGCTAAATTCGAAACCGTTGTATAACATTTTTTCAAATGGCACATGAAGATTTAACAATTTCTTTTTTCCTAAAACATTTTTAAATACAAAAATTAAGTGCAAAAAGTGAAAAAGTCAACTAAAAAAGGGGAAGGGGATCGAAGCCTGTGTTTGTTTTTTAAGTAACAGATATAAAATTTTGCAGAAAACACAATTTAATTTAGGACGGCAGTTATATATATATATATATATATAAACTCTAGTCTTTCATATAAAAGCATGCAATATAACTGTGTTGCGTTCTTAGCAATGTGATTATGGTTATTAAAACAGGAATAAACTACTACGTCAGAAACGCCAAAGAAAAATTATTGAGGTGCATACAGCTGTTTCGGTAGCCTAAAGCGTACCGTCATCAGTGCAAAGAGAATTCTGAAACTTGAGAAGTGCTCGTATATATAGGAGAGGGACCGGATTTAGTTCAACCAATAGGAATACGGAAGAGGTGGGGAGTGTGGCCAATAGGAATTAAGGAATGTGTAGCTGTGTAAACAGTAGAAAAAATTAGGGAAATGTGGACTGAATGTAAAATTTCCAACAATCAGACAAATAGGGAACAGCGGAATCACAATTTACAAGGTTTTTAAAATTTTTATAAATATGAAAAGCTTCAAAGAAATCGAGTTCATGAATGGATTTAGGCCTGCAAATTATTTTAGCTGAATTAAATTTAAAATTATGATTTTCCTCCCAGCAATGAAATAGCCGATTTATTGGTTTCTTGTTTGCGGACGTAATTCATATGTTCTTTTAGACGAAATTTAACACTGCGTTTAGTTTGGCCAATATATGATAAACCACACTGACAGGATAAGAGAACATATGAATTACGTCCGCAAACAAGAAACCAATAAATCGGCTATTTCTAAACATTGCTGGGAGGAAAATCATAATTTTAAATTTAATTCAGCTAAAATAATTTGCAGGCCTAAATCCATTCATGAACTCGATTTCTTTGAAGCTTTTCATATTTATAAAAATTTTAAAAACCTTGTAAATTGTGATTCCGCTGTTCCCTATTTGTCTGATTGTTGGAAATTTTACATTCAGTCCACATTTCCCTAATTTTTTCTACTGTTTACACAGCTACACATTCCTTAATTCCTATTGGCCACACTCCCCACCTCTTCCGTATTCCTATTGGTTGAACTAAATCCGGTCCCTCTCCTATATATACGAGCACTTCTCAAGATTCTGAATTCTTTTTGCACTGATGACGGTACGCTTTAGGCTACCGAAACAGCTGTATGCACCTCAATAATTTTTCTTTGGCGTTTCTGACGTAGTAGTTTATTCCTGTTTTAATATTCCAACGCCAAGTCTCCTGCTATTATAGGTGATTATGGTTACTATATTCATTTCTTAAAATTTCTTTTACACGATTTCTCGCGAATTATTTTAAATATTTTTTTAACTTGATGTGATACGACAGGAAAAACAGGAGATTTTAATTGGTTTAAATATACAAAAAGTGTAAAAATAAATAAATTTTAAAAAACCTTATTTTTTTACCATAAAATTTGAAGTTACGTTCCATGAAATTTCGTGCGGAATTACTCTCAAAAAGTCCCCACAATCCTAAAAGAGCTGCTAAATTTCCCTATATATAGGGACAAATCTCTACAGTTGGCAACACAGGTGTAAATCACCTTGGGGGAAATCCTTTCATCTAAGGGACTTTTCTGGCTGAGCGCTGCGCCGAGTTGCAAAAGGCAATGATATTCTTTATTTAGCATGAATAACGTGTGCAGTCTAATAATATCTGAAATAACAGTTTGTGAAGCTCAGTAACAATAATGATATACACTCGAAAATGTAAAGAGATATTATATGTAATAACTTATAATTTTTTTTTTTAATTTATTTATTTATTTATTATTATTATTATTATTATTATTATTATTATTATTATTAAAGGACGTAACCGTAACGTCGTCTATTTCTTAAGGAGACCTGACAGAACGGAAGGTTTTATATAAAAGTTTACATTTTCATTTAAAATTTATAAACTTGACTATATTAGTTTGGCTCAGTGAAGTATGTATATATTCAGGCAACAATTCTTTTTGGTAAATATTTTACAGATCTGACATCTTTAAATTGCGTTTTCTCAGTTTGCATTTTTTCATGAATTTGTGATCTCAAAATGCCAAGACTTTTACAAATATTTCAGAAAATTGTTTTTTTTTTTTTTTTTAAATGTTTAATAGAACTTACCTGAAACATATAGGGGTGGATTTTAAAATTTATTAATGAGTTTTTTTTTTTTTTTTTTGGTGTGGGGGGTGGGGGGTTAAAATGTGCAAGACTATAAGAAAATTTACAAAAATATATCATTTTTGTAATGTTTTTATTATTAATGTTTTTTTTCTTTTAAAGATATTGCAAAATGCATCCCTAATTCTTTTAAATTAAGTCTAGTAAATATTTAAAATAAAAAGCCTTTAAAAAAAAAAAAAAAAATATGTGTTGAAGTTTTTTTTTCATTTTGATTATCATGAATTCATGAAAATATGCAAATGAATGTGTATGAGAAAACTCAATGTAAAGATTTTAAATCTGTAGAAAGTTTATCAGAAACCATAAAAATTGTTGCCTATGCCTGAATACATATATTACCGAACAAACCTAATATAGGTAAATTTATAAATTTTAAATTAAAATATAAGCCTTTATATACCTTCAGTGGTACCAAGTCAAAGGTGCCTAGTCTTTTTTCTTTTCTTTTTTTTTTTTTTTTGTAAGCATTTAAATAATAAATATAGAAATTTAAAATTTTCATTAAAGCAATGTTTTTAGTCACTATTCATGAAAAAGAAGCGAAAAACTCTAAGAGCATCTTTGTTTACATGACGATACATGTCCATGAATTTCTCTATTTGCCTCTCAATGAGACCGACTGATTCTGGACATTTTAATTGCAAATGACATTGACTATACTCAAAAGAGTATTTCAGTAGTTTAATAAATAAAATTACAGAAGCACAAAAAACAAATAGAATTATACTCAATTCTATTTCCCGTCAAATAAAAGTAAGTACGTAAAATAAATCGAGAAAACAAGCTGGATTAGAAATCGTTGTGTTACATTTTTTCAAATGGCACATGCAGATTTAACAATTTTTTTCTAAAAAAATTTAAGTACAAAAGATTAAGTGAAAAAAGTGAAAAAAAAAAAAAAAAGTTGTGTGTGTGTGGGGGGGAAGGGGGGGGGGGGCGAAGCCTATTTTTGTTTTCTATCTATTCCTTAAATAGATATAAAATTCTGCAAAAACACAAGTTAATTTAGGACGACATTTTTTTTTTTCCTTTCTTTTTTAACTCCAGTTTTTCATATAAAAGCATGCGGCTGCTGTATTGCGTTACTCAGCAATGTGATTGTGATTATTATATTCATTTTCGTAAATTTCTTTTACATGATTTCTCTCGATTAATCTTAAATATATTTTAGCTTGATGTGATATGACAGAAAAAACGAAAAATTATAATTCGTCTAAATATACAAAAAGTGTAAAAAACAAATAAATAAAATAAAATAACTTACTTTTTACCTTAAAATTTGTAGTTACGTTCCTTTGCAACGGCTAATATATTTATTCCTTAAATTTCCTTGGCACGTTTTATTTTCATTTTCATTTAATACTTTTAACTTCTCGCGTGTGTGTGTGTGACAAAAAACTCAGGAAGTACGGCACAAAATTTCCTATCAATTTAAATGTAGTTGCATCTATCAAAGTTTGGCGCAAATCCGTCAACAGGTCAAGGAAAATGCCTTCCGCGAGGTCTTTCTAAGTGGTTTAACTAGTATTCATCTAATTTTCGTAGCAGCACGGGCGGAAAAAAGAGCTGCCGTAGGCAGCGGGTACTCGAAGCAAGGTCTAAAGCAATTTCAATGTTTATTTATTTATTTATTTATGTATAAATTATTATTATTATTTTTAATTAAGTTTTTATTTATAATGTGATGTAAAAAATAAATACTGATCCCATTCTTTTGAAAATTCATTTAAATATAGCGACCAGCGAAGCGGGCGTAGCCTGCTAGTCTTCTACATAAATAAAGAGAAGTGTCTGTGTGTGTGTGTCTGTCTGCGCTCTGGTGCTCACACTATTGATCGCAGAGCTTCCGAATTTGGCATATAGGTACCTGGGACCCTGCAGGTGTGCACCTCATCGAGATTTTTTCGAATTTAAAATTTTTAAAATTATTATTATTTTTTTTTCCGATTTTAAATATTGGCTTTAATGCTTCATTTTTCATAAATTTAATTCTTTGATTGTAATCGTCTGCGTATCTTAGCAACGGTTATTTCACTATTTATTTTTTATTTAATACATTCATTTGAAGGCGATTTTTTTTTTTTTTTATTATTATATTTATTGAAAATCAAATGGTAATGCAATATAAATAAATTGTTATGTTTATGTATAATTTTTACAGTATAACAACTTTTTATTTTTCATTTTAAATTAATTCCTTTAATTTTTTTTTTTTTTTAAATTTATAATATTTATTGGGGGAGGGGGGGTAGTATATAGTGGAAAAGGATTAAACTGATTAAAAATTATTTGCTTTTCACGTATTTAATTCCTTTTAAAAGAAAATCTACCTTTTTATTTTATTTTGTTATACTGGTCGGAATCAAATCGTAATACAGTGTGAATAACGGGGGCTATAAAACACATGGTTCAAAAACAAAAACATATAATAGATGCTGAGATACAGTAATCTTTAAAATCGTAGTTCTTAAATAATAGAAGATCCACATGTCGTCGATAGATACCCAGACTGAAGTGCCCGGGAAAGACCTTTTTGCAGACAGTGGGAAGTTGCCCCCCCTCCCCCCCCCATTGATGCAGCACGGGCGGAAAAAAGAGCTGCCGTAGGCAGCGGGTACTCGAAGCAAGGTCTAGAGCAATTTCAATGTTTATTTATTTATTTATGTATAAATTATTATTATTTTTTTATTAAGTTTTTATTTATAATGTGATAAAAAAAAAATAAATACTGATCCAATTCTTTTGAAAATTCATTTAAATATAGTGACCAGCGAAGCGGACGTAGCCTACTAGTAAAAAATAAGTAGCGTAATAGCCGTTGCTAAGCTATGCAGACAATAACAATGGTAGAATAAATTTATGAGAAATGAAACATAGAAGCCAATATTTAAAATTGAAAAAAAAAAAAAAATTAAACAATTCAAATTCGAAAAAAAAAAAAAAACTGGATGAGGTTCTTACAGGATCTTAGGTATCCATATGCCAAGTTTTGTAGCTGTGTAATCGGTAGTGTGAGCACCAGAGCGCAGAAAGAGAAAGACACACCCACACAGACACCTCTCTTAATTTATATATTATATACATAGTTAATAATCCAGAATTAATGCAGTTCTGCTTCTTTATATGCTTTTTTTTTTTTTTTACTATATTCCTATTGCAGAATGTTCTTTTATTATTATTATTATGATAATACGTTGCTTTATGTAGTTATTGTGCGCTGCTATTTTCCTCCTTGTCTAAAATAAACGCTAATTTTGAGCATTATTAAAATTGAAACAATTTCTTTTGAAGTTACATAATATTATAATTTTTACACGTGTAAGTGAAAAATTAATCAGTAGAAAGGATGTAAAAATCATATACATATTTTTGCGTTATAAATTTTTAATTGAAAGAGGAAAAGGGAAAAAAAAACAGTAACAAGATTTACTTATTGAGATTTTATAAGGAATAAATTAAACTGTTTTTATATGAATCATACGTATTGTTTTAACTAGATTAAAATATCTTTTCATTTTAATATTTTTATCATTTCATAATTAATAACGGAGCAGCTGACATATTTAGTTTTTCGCAACAGAAAAAAGATAAATCTAAAAACTTCCTGACTTTGGATTAAAATTCAAATCTTTTTTACCTGTGGTGTTACAATGTGAAAGACCAGGAAAACGCCCCTATACTGGTTATTGAAACGGATGTATAGATAATTAGCGCTAATGGTTTTCTAGCTCATATGAAAGTTGAAAGAGTTTCCTTCTCGGAATCCGGAACAAGAAATACCTTTTCCCAGAATCCCAGATGTCCAGCCCAGCCTGTGATCTTGTAGAGATAAGAAGAATTCTAAAATTTGCCCCAGTATCTTTTTCGACTTTAAACCCATTTACATTCTTTAGGGGTGGTAAGTGGTAAGAAGATAAGTCTGAGTACCTCTACATTCAACTCGTCACACAAATGTTCGAACGCATATCAAATATCAAAAGTTAAAATTTAAAAATAAAGTATAAGAATAGGAAGAATTTTTTAACGAAATTTAAAATAATTAGTAATTGAACAACAAATAAATAAGAAATACGATAAAAAGTTCGCTAATTTTATAAACTGAAAAATAACTTATAACAGTTTTTTGCATCGTATATCCCTGCATTTTTATATTAAATTGGATAGGGAAAAAAATGAAAAAATGGATGCAGAAACTTAAAAGAGAATAAATGAAAGACTTTTAACAATTATTTACTATGTGTGCATGTAAATATACAATACAACTATATAATATCCATGCCGATACTTCTCTTCATATCAAGCTTGTTAATGCTGACATTTACTGTTTTAAATTAATTTATAAATAAAAAATAACTTCTCTCTCTCTCTCTCTCTCTCTCTCTGGGGAAAAAAAAAAGTGCATTGTGTCTACCACATATCTTTCTTCAATATTTTCCCATACAAATTTACCCAGTGCAAATTATTTATTAAAATTCCATGATGAATGGAGCCGATTTTCATCTCAGAGAAGTATAACATGAAATGTTCAGTAAGAACCAATTATTTGCCGATATCAGAAAAAAGAATGCCTTTTTTTTCAATGAACAAAATTAATAAAGGATGAGGGTCCATTAGGAGGTTTTTTGGCCCTAAGATCAAGGAAAAAATCGGATTGACCACTTATGTAAATTTTATGCATTTAATTATTTTAGAACATGTACATTTTAAGCTTCTTCTTCTTAGTTTTTTTTTTTTTTTTTTTTTTTTTTTTTTACATTATTCCAGTATTTGTTTGTTCCCAAGGGCCCAAAGATTCACAATTTTGCATTTTTGGCCAAAATTACCCCATTTTCAGAGACTTGGCCTACTTTTTTTTTATATGAGCACAAAGGAGCAATACTTTCTTATTGAAATATATTATGAAGTACACTATGATCTAAATAAAGATTAAAATGTTGCTCCAATCCGCTCATATAAAAAAAAAAGATGAAAATTGAAAGAAAAACACATTGATTACAGCGTATACATTGCGTACGCTACCACTTCACGGTGGTTTAAAAGAGATGAAACTGTTGAAATTGAATTTATTAAATCAAATTCCATTTAAATCTCACTTTGTCACACTAAATATTTTTTTTTTTTTTTTTGAATATTTAAATGTTTTTATTTGAACAGTTTATAGATTAAACAAAATTAACACTTCTAGTTCAGAGAATAGAATTTGCGACATTTCGAAATCTGTAACTCCGCTTAGGGCGCTACTTTTGCAATCGGTATGCTACAAATGCTATAATGCTTATCGGTATGCTACAATAGTTCGGTACACTATTTTTGCTCGGTATGCTACAATATATCTTAACCTCCTGACTGCCTTTGAAAAGAGGAAGATTGATTTTTTTTTTCTTTTGCACGCCACATTTGTTTCAATGTACAATGCTTATTACAACGTGAAATTAAATATGTAACTGTGCACATGATTATAATCCTTATGAATATTATTTAAAATTTTCAAACTTTAAAAAGGAGCTTAATTTCAGAATTATGCAATTTTGAATTATAAGTGCATTGTAGAAAAAGGAACAGCTCAGTGGTAGGATATTTCCGCTAAATTCGGCATATTCCTATTATTTAGTGGTTAAGAATATACACAGCATTCATCTTTCTACAATTAATGTATAATGGATCCAAATACTTTGATTACAAAGAGTATATATATATAACCTATATTCATTTGTAATATAAACATTAATACAGAAAATCCTGTTCTAAAATTATATAATTTTAGGCCGAACTTATATTTAGCACTATACAACAATGACCGTGAACGGTTAGGCATTGACACTGTTATATCATATTTCATATTAGTTATACTGAACTTTTGGAGCTAATTCACATCATTTCTTATTTATAGTGGTCTAAACATTAATAGAATTAATTAATGAAATAGGAACTGAAATTCCTCAAGGCTGAAAAACCCTATTATGTACCCTCTTCCTTTGTTTTAAATTATCCTATATCTATGGTTCAATCATTTATTTTAAAAGTAATGACGAGTTCTTTTGAAATAAATCCAATTTGTACCTGCAAGTAAAGGGAGGGGGTAATTCTTCTAGATATACAGGGTATTTTTTTCTAGTTTACAGTTAGCATTATCAATAATTATGATTCATTTACTGGTCGTTTGTTAAAAAAAATATCATTCTGTACATTTGTAAGAAATTTTGGCATTTAATGCCATGTTAAAATTTTTGAAAAAAAAAAAAAAAGTAATGACAACGTCAAGTGTTCAGCGACTGATCCCCAAATATAATCAGTAGCGGTTTAAATAGAAGTACATTTAAATACGAAGTTTAGTTGGATTTCGTTCATTGCTTCTTGTTACTGTAGTTGTTGTTGTTGTACGGTTTAAGGACAATTAACTATGCTTGGGTCCTAGGCCTGTAGGCGGAATGCCTTCCATGGGGGGTCATTCTAAGGGATCCTAGCCCGTAATAACATGAGTTTCGGAGAAAACCACGGAAAACTCCGAACGGCTAGGTCGATGGGCGTAACCTGGGTTCGAACCCGGCACTTCCCATCTATGAGCTTTGAACGCAGAACCGCACGGCCGCTGGTGGGCTCACAGGATCGCAAGATGCAGTGTAACATAATTTTTGAGATTCAGACTGAGGCGTGACACACTGACACTGAGACCTGACACACTGACAGTGTCTCAGGAAAAATCGTGTCAATCATTTTCAGGACATCTTGAAAAGGTACATTGATAAAAAATATTTCCACAAAACTCATACTTTCTTCTTATGTATATAAGAAAAAAAAAAAAAGAGGGGAAAGATACCTTACAATATTACTTTTATTTTTAAGAAGTAAGATGGATTTACTCAAATCGATATGCAAGTGTTGAATTAATGCGCATTAATTATAGAATTTGAAATTTCATCTCATTATTAATTTATCGTTTTATATCTCATTTTTACACAGAATATGCGTCTTTTTCCTTTATTTTATAAAAATTTTCTTTATCCAACAATTCTATTTCAGGATAGTTTTACGTTTAAATATCGATTTAACCAAAGTTTCGGATTTCCAAGGTTTCACTATAATTTTACAATCTACAGCAATTTTCAGTCACATTTATATACTAATCTGAACATTTTAATACATTAATTTTGTGCAGTACCGCTTTCACGAATGCCATCACCATTGCTAGCCTTAAAATAATTGAGTGTTTCTTGTTTGAGAATTAAGTGCGATTGACGACATTTGGGTTCTAGATCTGGAAGCAATATTCGCCGTAAGGGGAGAGGGTCTTTTTATGGAACCCTACCCTGTATTCAAGCCAGTTTTGGAGAAAACTGCTAAATATTACGAACGCCTTCGCCGACGAGTGCGATTTGGGTTTGAATCTGACACCTTCCTTCTATTAGCTTGCAGATTACAACCTGGAGTCGCTAGATGTATTAAAATTTTTCCAACATTAAATGTACAAAAGCATACTATTTCAATCATAGCATTCAAATTTAATGATCGAGTACTCATTATAGATAACTTATGCTTTAATATAAGCAGTTTCCCAGAATGTTTTCTTACAATTACGTTGACAAAAAATCTTTCAGTAAGACATTTTTCTAATTGCGTTAAAGCTACTTTGTATGTTGAAATGTGATTTGAATTATGTAAAAAAAAAAAAAAAAAAAAAAAAAAAAATGTTTCTCGAAAGGGAAATACATTAATTAAAAATTTCTATGACTTGGTTTTTCGAGATAATGTCCAGGCCTACCTTATCCATTGGGCTAATTGGACTGCAGCCCAAGGGCGCCACATGTTTAAGGGCGTCTTTCACATTTTTTTTTTTTTTATTTTATAATATATATGCATAAAGATGACATTTTTCTGGTCTAACTCAAAATTAATAGATCAACTTTTTTAAATTTTCTATATTAAAATTATTTCAAGTATATTTAAATTGTATTCAACGTTTAAACAAACAAACAGACAGACTAGCCTATTTCCACAAACAATTTCAAATTTTGGTGATATGAGTCACACTTTTAATAAAATCTAACTCTCTTATCCCTTTTTTTTTTTTTTTTTTTTTTTTTGGGGGGGGGGGGGAGAGGGGAATGGAAGGTAAGAGATTCTAAAGGCTGATTGTTTACGCTAATACGTAGACCTGGCTTCCATCGGTGGTCTTTTTATAGAATCCTAGTCTGATTTCACGCGAGATTTAGAGAAAATCAACAAAAATTCTGAATAGTTATCCCCCACTCCCAAGTATGTCTGACACTTACTGTAATTTTTTCATAAATTGATTATAAAAAGTTTCATTAAAATCGGTAAGAAGGTCATATAAAAACAATTGTTTTCTTTCGAACTGTTCTTAGTCACCCCCTTCCCCCTTTCCCGCAGGTATATACTATACTAAATGAATGTTGTACCATATCAATTGAATATCATTCTTTAAATTCATTATTTGAAATTTTTAGTTCCCTATCTTACTATAGGTATGGGGAACTTAAGTAATCGTGAAAATTTTCGACCTCGGTTATTTTACTTTTTTTACACGTTTTCAGGTGTGAGGAATCCGAAAATATCAAAATGGGTATGGTGTCCGTCTGTAGGGTGTCTGTTAGTTTGTTAATCCGTTAGTGTGTTAGTCCGTCAGTGAGTTAGTATGTTAGACTGTGTACATGATATCTCACGAACAATTGATCGCAGAGAGGTCGGACCAGTTTTAAAATATTATTTATGACACTGGAAAGAACGCTATTCATGTGCAACATTCTAATTGAAAAACTTCAGAAGTTATTTGAAATTTAAGATTTCCCTTACATGGGAGAAAAGGGCGAAATTTCCCTTACATGGGAGAAAAGGGCGAAATTTCACTTAAACGTGCATAAAAAGAAATATTTTTAGAAGAAAATAAATAACATTTTTTCTCTACTTTTAGCAAATTAATTTTCTTACACAGGAAAATTAATATATGATCTATGGTTGTAGGTAGGTAGATAATTAGGTAGGTTGTGTCGATGTCGCACCATTACTGCGCTATGGATAATTGGCGACGGTCTGGGACGTACCCTTACGGATGTTACGGAGACATACCAACACAGTTTTAGTCCTACACGAAGGGGATGGCTCCCCCGCTTCGGTGGCCCCTAGAGGTACAATTTTGATGGGAACATGGAGGATATTGCGGCCACAACATATTTTACGTGCACCAGCTACCATTAGTGTACACGATGGTCTTTGGCCGGCTCGAGAACCGAACCCGCAATCTTCCAATTACGAGCTCGGCGCTCTACCAACTGGGGTACCGTGGTCCGGATCTAAAGTTGTAAAAAAGGAATAAAAAGGCTCATATACTAAAGCTGTAATGCAAAATGGTCTAGATATTGTGAATTTCTTTCTATTAATGTATATATATATATGGCATTGAATATGAGGACTTCCATAATAATTTTCTGCTTTTGTCTTGTTATATGCACGGTTAATATTCCTTTTCAGGGAAAGAAAGCAGCGAATAGGTGGGCAGAGCTCTGCATGTGTTAATAAGTAAAGTGTGTTTGGGGGAGGCGAAGCCTCCCTCGGGGGTTGGTGAGCGGAGCGAGCAGGGGGCAGAGCCCCCTAGTGTATAAAATAAAACTTGTAAGTTCCTAAATTGTTTACTAAAATTCCGATTATACGTCGGCTCATCAAAATATTATTTTATGCCAGTCCAATGGAAGAGGTATATCTTACATTAGTAAACAAATATTTCATGTTATTCTTATTTCTCTTAATCTTTTAAATATTATCTTTTTATATGCATTTAAACATCTTTGGGCCGAGTTTTCATAGAATAAAAACCAACTCATAGAACTTTTTTACCACCTGCAAAAAACGCAAAGGTGTTTCCTATGTTATGTTCAGTGTAAAATGAAGATTCTTTTTAAAATACCGATCATGGACTTTAATGCATCAGAAATATTTTTGCAAGTTCCTCTACACGAATTAGTTGCGATAATTATATCATTTTCAATACAGAATATCGATATGTCATAGAAAACTTGAATTAGGTATATCAGCTCCAAGTCCTTTAATAAGTTTTTTCAGGTGACTTTTTTTCCGCCGTACGAAAATTTAGATACACGTTATAAATCACCATTGCTTGTGGTGACTATAGTACTTATAACTTCTTACTGGGACACAAAGGAAAATTCTTTATCGTTATGGCCTATAAGCTCAAATTATTTAAAGCACATAGCGTCTAAACGCCTTATTCAAATGAACTAAAAATTTATATACATATTATAAGTTACTGTCACGCGATCTGTATTAATTATAGAGAATCTTGCACTGGTAGTTCTTTTTACAAGGACATAACGATTTTTTTTTTTTTTTTTTAAATCATTATGGCTTATGACCTCAAACTTTAAAGTGTGATAGCATATAAATGTCTTATAAGATGAAGCTAAAAATTAAAAAAATAGTGGGGGTATTGCTTGACAACGTTTCTTGATAATACGTATTAAATTTCGAAAATAATAATAGCACCATTTTTTGCTACATCTTATAACGATTTTTTTATTCATCAGGGCGACCGAACTATTTTTCTGTGACTTTTTTACAGTGAAAAATACTGTAAAATACTATAAATACTGTAAAAAACACCCTGTTATATTTTTCTCTTTTGTCTATTTAACGACATCTCTTATTTTACTTTGCTTATACAACCGTTAACCGTCGGAAAGTCGTAAGAAGTCACTCAAGATTTTTACTATTTTTGCGATGATGTGTGTGTGCGATCACGATAAGGCCTAAACGCTTTGTTCGAATTCGTTTGCTGAAAGTTGGTACGAACGCAACATAGCATGAACCCTATTGATTTTGGTGAATCTAGAACTTATAGTTTTTTTTTACAAGTACACAAAGAAAAATTCTTTATCATTTTGTCCTATGGCCTAAATGTTTAAAGTGCGATAGCGTCTAAACGCCTTATTTAATTGAGCTGAAACTTTATACACATATTATAGATCAGGAGTGTTCAACCCACGGCCCGCCGTATAGTTTTCTGCATCCCGTGAGGAGACTAGCGATATGTACAGTTTGACAACTTTGGTTAACACATTAAAAATAAATAAATCCGTTCTGACTTTAAAGAAAAAAAAAAAAAAATTTCAACGGTTATGTTAGCAAAAGAATCACACTGTTATAATGAAACCTTATTAAATCCATTATTCATTCTTTTTATTATAGTTATTAAGGTATAATCTTTTTTTTTTTTTTTTTGCGTTATTGCTAATTTATGAAGGAAAATAATTTAAATTAATATATTCAGCTCTGAATCTTCACCCTGCTCTCCCTCGAAAAAAGGCATTTCATTATAATTCATGCACTCACAAACATACACATATATGTGTCATGTGTGCATATACGATGCGGCGGCCCGCCTAAATAAAACAGATTTTCTGTGCGGCCGCCAAGTGTTTTGGGTTGGACAGGCCTCTTATTAGATCACCGTCACACGAATTGTATATATTTTGGTAAATTTATCATTCATAAATTTTTTACAGGGACACAACGAAAAATTCTTTTTTATTATTATCTACAGAATCAAATTATTTGAAATGCAATAGAGTAAAAATTAAACAATACAGAAAAATACTGAAACGACCTATTATAATTTTATTTTTGTTTATTTAATGAGTGGTCTTATATACTCTTTAACAAAAAAAGTGACGCACCAGGAAGGAGTAATGCAAATTGGACACAAATTAACATACATACAGGTTTTGATGGAATCAAGCACCAATTCATCATTATCGTCAATCCTACGTGCAACTGGTACTTCAGCGACTTCAAATACCCTTAATAGGCGGCTCAGTGGGGTTGAGCTCAGTACCCGGATCTCTCTTCGACTGAGGACATTTGGAGCATCATAAAAAGGGTCCTACAACCAGCTCGGGATTTTACCAATCTAACGCAACAATTGGACAGAATTTAGCACGGTACTTCACAGGAGCACACCTGCCAACTCTATCAATTAATACCAAGCCGAATAACTGCGTACATAAGGGCCAGAACTGGACCAACGCGTTATTGACTTGTTTACTTTGTGAGGCCCTTTCTCTTGATTAAATCATTCAAATTTTCTAAAGCTGTAATCAATTGTTTTTCTCCACATGCACATCACACCTACCATTTTTTGTCCCATTCGGACGCCCCATTCCACCTCATCTACCAATTTTTGTCCCCATTTCATCTTGGTGTGTCTTTTTTTTTTTTTTTTTTCCCTTTGGGGTAACATGAAATTTAAAAACTCGTTATTAATTTTATTAACCTTTTTCAAATTGATACTATTATTTTAATTTAGTCAAAATACGATTCAAAAGAGAACACATGATAAATCACCTGGTTAAAATATATTATAATCATTTTAAAAGTAAATTTAGCTCTTTGTGTATATAAATAGGAAATAAAGTGCATATAATTTGTAATTAAGCGTATTATAGTGAATCTCAGTAATATCTGTATAGTAAACTTAATTTTTTTTTTTTTTTTTTTTTTTTGTGTGTGTGTGTGTGTGTGTGTGGTGTCAATAAAAGAAGGTGAAACGTAACTTTTATACGAGGCCTTTCTAAAGGATTCTGATCCATAGTCACGTGAGATTCTGGGAAAGCCACAGAAAATTACATAAGCAGCTAAACCAGCAGTATGACTGACCTGGTTTCGAATCCCACCTTTACTGTTTACCAGCTTCGTAAGTAGAACTTCACAGCTTTTGGTGGTACCACTTCAAATAACAACCGCACATAAACCGTAGTGTATCCAAATATTTTTATATGCCCCTGTAAATGAATTATAAGTGCAGCACGTACGACTTTTCACAGAGAACATATTATTTTACACGTCAGAAAATTTTAGTTTTATTGGACGATCAATTTATATTTAAATAATTTACAGCACAGACAGACTTACAGACAAACCGAAATCATAAACATTTTGTTTTCTTTCGAACTATCATGAAAGTATTGAAACAAATTCTTTTATTTTGCAAAATTTTTTAACATGATTTTCAGGGTTTGTAAAATACAGAGGGCTTCAAAATATAATTATAATGAAAGATCGCATAAAACACGTTTCCAACAAAAAATATTTCATTGTTTGATTTTAAGATTTACTATAATAATAATAATAATAAAAACCCAATAAACAACAGAAGATCCATACAAACGAAATTATAAAATTTGTTCCACTGTTTACACATTTTGGATTATTTATATCTTTCCTGTTTTAACTTATGCTTCAGAAACTTAATTATTAATGAGTAAAATTATACAAAAGCTTCTAACAACACAGAGAAGCATGGAGATATGCATGTTAGGATTCACCTGAAGAGACAGAAAGCGAAACACATGGATTAGGGAGCAAACCAAAGTTACTGATGTCTTTCGTAGAATTAAAAAGTTAAAATGCAGCTAGAATGAGCGCCTTGCCAGAAGAAACGGCGATAGATTGGATCATCGAAGTCCTCTTTTGGATTCCGAGAGATAAGAAAAGATCAGGGGAAAAAAAAAAAAAAAAATGTGTCGTTCGAGAGATGAGATTGTGAAGTTAGGAAAAGCGGAATGGAGAAAAATTTCAGGAAACAGGGTAGATTGGGATCACCTAGGGAAGACCTTCATCTTGCAGTGGATTGACAAAGGCTGATATTGATAACATGCTATGTATATAAATATTTTATTTAAAAAAATAAAAAAAAAAAAATGGTAGGGAGATGATAGCGTTTGTTGTTTCACGGCATTTCACCGAAATGCTTTTGCCAGGTTCGATCCCAGGTGCGCTCGTCGGCCTAGCCGTTCATAGTTTTCCGTGGTTTTCTCCGAAACTTGCGTAAATACTGGCTAAGACCTTTTAGAAAGATCCCTCACGGAGGGCACTCCCCCTCAGGCCTAGGATCCTGGCCTTACTTCCCAAACACCGTAGTGCTTGGACAAAGAGTTAATCCGTAGAGCACTAATTGAAATATATGAAAAAGAAAAAAAAAAAAAAATCTGTCAGAGCCAGAATTTAATCTAGTACGACAGGACTTTTTTGTATATTAGAAACGTTTTTTTGTCAATTTTTCCATGTAAAGGCCTGTGATTTGTGATAATTGTGCATGTGCATACTCGTATCAACCCCCGATTGCATACCTTTATTGAAAGAGATAACGTCTATTGTAAGTCAAGTCAACGAGGTGCTTCGAAGTACCCGCATTTGGTCACGGGCCTCTACACAGTGTTGCTAGATTGGGGACGTTTTTTATTCAACTACCACCAATAATTTTGAGAAGTGATATTTGATGTATGTAAAAGACGATTAATCTTCGAAGCGATTAGGCAGCAGTTACAATTAAAAATTGCTGGTGGATATTGAATTAAAAAAGTCCCCAATCTGGCAACACTGGCTCTACAATAGTTTGAAGTTTGGATTAGTTCCCCAAATGAAAAACAATAATTTTAAATTTTTCGATGAATTCTCTTCCACTTTTTGAATTAAAATCTACATTAAAAGCCCCGTCAAGAAATAAACCAAATACATTAAACTCAAATTTATTTATTTATTTAACTGTAAGAACGTGTGAAAAATAGTTTATTCCATAATTTTGAATCCGATTGTCTATAAAAGATTCAATAAATAAAAATGACGCGAAAGTAATATTGAATTATATTCATGATGCTGAAGCATGTAAGAAAAATTGCTAAAAATAATCTGAACCCTCTCTCTCTCTAAATCTAACTTTTGAACGGTTTGAACTTTTTCTCAGATATTGGTGACTTTTGTTTAACTTAATCTTTTTACTAATTATTAATCCAACACATTAAAGTCGATTTTTAAATATGTCAAAGTTTTTACAATTACATACAATAATTATCTTCTCCCTCAATTTAAATAAAAGAAAATTGTTACAGGTTTATTTTTTCCGACATAAAAAGAAATATATATTTATTATTCGCATGCAAATAAATTTATTGTCATGGGATTATTTTAAGAACTAGCCTGTTCTTCCGCAAGCTTCAGAGAAAACCGTAAAAAAAACCCAACAGCTAGATGGACGAAGGCGACTTGGGATTAAACCCGACATCTCCAGCCTACCAGCATCGAGAACAGAACCGTTCGGCCTCGGAAATAGGCTTTTTTTATTGAAAGTCCAAAAAATAGTATTAAGCACCTTCAAATAATTTGTTAAAAGTTATATTGTTAATAAATAAATTATTTTTTTCTTTTTAATTAGAATATTTCACTAAATATTTCAAACTAGTTTTTATATATAAAACCTTTTACTTTCTCTTACCCATAGGGTCGAGAAAGTATTGTTTTAGGGTTAAATTTTCGAACGTGAGTTTTTGTTATATTTACATGTTCTGACTCTGAGGTCCCCTGAATACGAAAATCATGTTTTTAGAGAATGGTCTGTGTGTCTGCATATCTCAAGAACAAATAGTAGCAGAAATTCCAAACTCGGTAATCTAAATGTGTATCATATAGGGATGCTACACTGAGCTTTTCGTCGAGATGAAGCAAATGGTTCGTGTACAGGGACACTCAAAAGTATTCAAATACATTACGTCTACGGGGGAAATTGCAGGCATCTATAGACTACACTAAACCAAATGAAACGAATATATATTTTGTGTAATAGAGATAGTCAACTGTGAAAAAAAAAAATGTGTATGTAGGAGCCACGCCTCCCCCCGTGGGAGGGAAGTCCCCTCTCGAGGGGAGTAAATTTTCATGATGGGTTTCTTTCAAAAGAGCTCGCCAATACCTTTAAAACGAATGGTTCAACCATCGATCTGCGATAATTTAAAATAAAGTTATCAATTTTTTTCATTTTTAACAAAAAAAAAAAAAAAAAAAAAAAAAAAATGTAATATTGAAAATAAATTCATTATATATATATATATATATATATATATATATATATATATATATTTAGTGTTATACTAATTCTCTAATATGTAAACCGTGTGCATTATCATGGGAGATAATTTTTTTAAATAATAGTTTTAATAAATTATTTTTAATGAGTGAATTTGTATAGAAAAATATTGAAGAAAATCGTGTGGTGGCCACAACACACTAGTTATTTGTTGTTAGTGGATGTGCTTTACTAATAATATTTTACCATTTCCAAGAAAGCTGTTCGGGAATTGAAATAAATTCCTCATAGAGCTATGGTAAATAATGTATGTTTTAAGCTAAATTTACATCACTTGTTTTTTGTACATTAATGAAACGGGGGGTTGAGGGGGGCTACCAACCCCCTCACACAGAACTAGTTATCATATAAAACTCTTCCTAAGCCTAATTTGAATTGTTTAACATAGGTTATCATAACAGTATTCGTTATCTTACCTCTTAATCTCCAACCTGTATTTATAGTATTAAATTTCAGAAAAGAGAAAGTAGTATGAGTGACACACCAGATTATTTTTATGAAAAGTATTTTAAAACAGATTTTTTTAATAAAGACCTGAAACAATAGTACGAGTACTTAGTATATAACTAATTTATTAGAATCAACTAATTTATTAGAATATATATATATATATATATATATATATATATATATATATATTATAAATCACATCAGTTTTTTATTTACTTATTTTTATTTATTTATTTTATTTTTAATCATTCATAGAATTTTTTTTAAATAAAAGTATTTAAAGTTTAAGTATTAAAAATTTTCACTTATGATAAATAAAGTAGTTTTTAATTAGATTTATTTTTATTAAACTAGAGGGTTCTACCCCCAGCTCTCTCCGATGACCAGTCCTCGAGGAAGGCTTCACTTCTCTTGCGGGGCTTTACCCACATAATTGCCGCTTGGCTTTTGATTGAATAGGAATATTGATAATATATAACATAAGACAAAAGCAGAACAATATTATAGAAATCTCCATGTTTGCCATCACGTTGAAATACATAATCTATATAAATAAAAAGAAGTATCTGTGTGTGTGCCTATGTGTCTGTTTGCGCTATGGTGTTCACACTACTGATCGCAGAGCTACAAAACTTAGCAGATGGATACCTGAGGCCCTACATGTATGCACCTCACCGAAAATTTTTCGAATTTGAATATTATTAATTTTTTTTTTTTTTTTTTCCTATTTTAAATATTGGCTTCTCTGTTTCACCTTTCTAAAATTTATTCTTTCATTTTAATTATCTGCATATCTTAGCAGCGGCAATTAGGTTATTTATTTAATTCTTTCATTTGAAGACGAAATATTATTATTATTATTATTATTATATTTATTGAAAATGAAATGGTAATGCGGTAAAAAAAAAAGTAAGTATATTAAATTTCTAAATTTAAAAACGTATTAAAAAAAAAAAAAAATGTTTATGTATAACTTTTATAACTTTTTTCTTCTTCTTCTTCTTCTTTTTTTTTTTTTTTGTAATTAATTCCTTTAAAAAATTTATCATCATTATTATTATTATTTTAAATTTATAGTATTTATCAGAAAAAATAGTTATTTAAGAAAGGATTAAAATAATTAAAATTTGTTTTTTATTCATTTAATTATTTTTAAAAGAAAATCTACTTTTTATTTTATTTATTATGTTGGTCAGAATCATATGGTAATATTGTGTAAAGAGCGAGGGCAATAAAATGTATGCTTCCAAAACTAAAATATTTAATAGATGTTGAGATACAGTCATTTTTAAAATAATAGTTCTTAAATAATAGCAGATCCACCTGTGATCAATAAATACCCAAATTGAAGTGCTCGAGAAAGACCTTTCTGTAGGCAATAGGAACATGGACCCGATGCAGTGTGGGCGAAAAAATAGCTGCTGTAGGCAGTGGGTACCGTACCCGAACTTATGAAGTAAAGTTAGAGCGATTTCAATGTAGGTATTTTTTTTTCTCTTTTGTTTTTATTTATAATGTTATATAAAAAATAGTGATTCAATTATTTTGAAAATTCATTTAAATATAGTGACCAGTGAAGCGGGCGTAGCCTGCTATTCTATATAAATAAGGAGAAGTGCCTGTGTATTTGTCTCTACTCTGGTGCTCACACTACTGATTGCAGAGCTATAAAACTTGGCAGATGGGTAACTGGAACTCTGCAGGTGTGCGCCTCATAGAGAATTTTCCAAATTTCAAATATGAATTTTTATAATAATAATAATAATATTTTTTTTTTTTTTTTTTTTTCAGTTTTAAACATTGCCTTCTCTATTTTTTTAATTCTTTCATTTCAATCGTCTGTGTATCTTAGCAACGGCTATTGCGCTATTTATTTATTTAATTCATTCATTTAAAGGCAAAATATTTTTTTTTCTTCTTTTTTTTAATTTATTATAATTATTGCAAATCAAATGATAATAAAGTAGAAAAATTAAGTATATTAACTTTTAAATTTAAAAACTTACTTATAACAGTTGTGTCTATGCATAATTTTTATAGTAAAACAACTTTTTATTTTTCATTTATATATACATATATTAAGACAAAAAGAAAATAGAAAAAAGATTTATTATTTTACAATGTTGAAATTTTGTACTTAACTTATTATGGTATAGGGATATTTAACTGATTGTAAAGGGATTTTTTGTATGACGACCTACGACCATATGAATGCATATACACATACAATTCTTAAAACCAAATAGAATAAAATATTTCAGTGATTTGATAAATATTTTTACCCTTCTAATGCACTTTTATAGTTTCCTATAATGTCTGATATTCGTTTGTGTATGGATAAATAAATTATATGTGTGTAAATATTTATTAAATAACATCAGTTTTCCTTTTGTAATTCTTAGTTTTGGTTAACATTCTAATTGAAATTTACTTATTGCTTTGAAGGCTTGATTTTTAAATAAAGAAATAGCACATTTTTTTTTTTTTAATTTAGCAAAGAATTTAAATATAAGATTATGCATTTGTGTTAGTCAATTGTCATGTAATTTAGTAAATGATATTCGACAACAGATATATTTTGCTAAATATGATGAATTATTATTATATAACAAAAGATTTATTTTTCTCAGATGAGTGTATAAGGTGAATAAAATCTGAAATTTTGCACCACCTCCTTAAATAAGAAAATTTTTGTATTTAAAAGAAAAAAGAATAAAAAAAGAAAAAAGAAATAAAAAGTGAAACATATGCAAGATGAGTGTATCTTGATTTTTAATACAAGCTTATTGCTACAGAAATTAGAAGCAAGCAATTTTCAATAAAATATAAAACAAGGACTTATTTCTTTTTCTGAACTAACCCCCCCCCCCCAAGAAAATAACTATATTCAGGGGTAACTGGGAATACATAAATCCTGACATTTTAAATCAAATATCTGAAATAAGGTAAATTACTTGAATGCAATCACCTTTGTATATTTCAATAAATAAAAAAAAAAAAAAAAAATTACAACACCCTAAATAAATTTATTAGTAAAATAAATAAAAATTTAATGTTAGTATGAAAAGGGAAGAGAAATATACAGGATGGATGACATACATCAAATATTGAAAATATATGAATGTAGATATCTCATGTGTATGGGAAAAAATATATTTAAAAGATGCTTACTTACTATCTCTTTAAAAATTCTTGAACATCTAAACTCAGAAGCAAAAAATATAACCAGCAAAAACACACCTACAAACAGAAAATATTTTATAAATTTTTGTCTGAAGATGTGTTTAGCTAGCATTCATTCTTCTGAAATTTTCCCAGGAACAGGCATCAAACTTCACATCATATTCAGCTTCAGATAGTAGACAGTTTTATAATAGATAAAGAATACTTACATTTACAATGATCTATAAATTTTATCAATTTCAAAATATTGGAACATGATTAAAATATAAATTCAATAAATAAAAACTGAATTTTAAAATAAAAGGGAAGAGACACATACACAATGCATGATGTACATCAAATATTGAAAATATATTATGTAAATATCTCATGTATAAGGAAAAAAATACATTCAAAAGATGCTTACTTACTCTCCTTGAAAATTCTTGAACTAATCAGAAGCAGAAAATACAACCAGCAAAGTCACACCAACAGACAGAAAATATTTTATAAATTTTTGTCTGAAGATGGTATTAGCTAGCATTAATTCTTAAATTTTCCAGGAACAGGCATCAATCTTCACATCATATTCAGCTTCAGATAGTAGACAGTTTTATAATAGATAAAGAATACTTACAATGATCTATAAATTTTATCAATTTCGAAATATTGGAACACGATTAAAATATAAATTCAATAAATAAAAACTGAATTTTAAAATAAAAGGGAAGAGACATACACAATGCATGATGTACATCAAATATTGAAAATATATTATGCAAATATCTCATGTATCAGGAAAAAAATACATTCAAAAGATGTTTACTTACTCTCCTTGAAAATTCTTGAACTAATCAGAAGCAGAAAATACAACCAGCAAAGTCACACCAACAGACAGAAAATATTTTATAAATTTTTGTCTGAAGATGGTATTAGCTAGCATTAATTCTTAAATTTTCCAGGAACAGGCATCAATCTTCACATCATATTCAGCTTCAGATAGTAGATAATTTATAATACAGAAATAGTACTTACAACGATCTGATAGACTGGTATTGGAACTCAAAAAGAAAATAAAAGGCAAAAAGTGAAAAAATTCATATTAGCAGCCAATAGTTAACAATAACTATTTCATTAGTGGCTTTGTTTTTTAAGGTAAAATTTCTAAATAAAGGTCGGTAATATTAAGAGAAAATAAAAACAAAGTAAAATTATTTAGTCAGTAATAAACAAATCAATTGTGTACAAAAAATGGAATAACTTTCTTTTATAGTTAAATTAAGATTGTATACAGAGTAATGGGGGGGGGGAGGGCTTGAAAATATGTTTTATAACCCTCTTAACGCCCTGTGGCTAGTGGCTACTGAAAATTTCTGTTACTAAGTTTGGGCAGCAATTACACGAAAAGGAGTCAAATGATTCACATCATTTTAAAAATTTTCTGGCAAGCATATAATTACAAGTCATCAAGGGTGATTCTGATTAAATCAATTTTCTGAACTACATATACAATTTTCTGAAACATTTGGCAAGCTATTTTCATTAATATATATATTTTATTTATTTTTTCCCAGATAGAAATCACCCCTGCAATTAACTTTATTTAACATGCTCTTTTCAATGTGGAAAAAAAAAATTACATAACAATTACATGCTACAACCACAAATGAAAATTATAACTTAATTTAATTTAAAATATTAAAAAAAATTTACTTTGACTGATATTATATCTAAAATCGTGAAAGATTTTCTCTTTCTTTCATAAGTAATTAAAGTTAATTCTATACAACAATTACATATATGCCATTAATAAAAATAAAACCAAAGTAGTTTTACCACATGCTTTATTATTGTGAAATAAAATTTTTAATGACTAAGATTCTTCTTATGCATAATTAAAGATAATATGCAACAAGTAACTATATTCATAGTATTAATATAAAAAAGAATATGCAACGAGTAATTATGTTTCAGAGTAGTCATAATAAAAGCATGCTTCTTTAATGTTAAAATCATGTTTACTTTAGCAACACAACATACAAATGTTAAAGTTGTACCATTTTCTAAAGTAATTAAAACTAATTTCATGCATACATATAAACACGGATTAGGATACAGGATGACAAACTAGATAGGGCGGTCAGCGTGGCGATTTATGAAACACTTCCATCTACGAAGAATTGGGGTGTGGTTTAATGACGTCACTGATGAAGGAGGAGCTTATGTTGAATGGCGCACAATTTGTAGGTGGAGAAAACATCTTGATGGCATGGGATAGAGCGCTTGCGGTATAGGTCGCGTGCGGGCCGTTTAAATTGTTACATTATTATTATGGAAACGGAAATACTTAATGAAATCGAAAAACGTTTTGTTATAAGTGAAATCTCAAAAAATAAAGACTGCAAAATTCTCAGATCAACATTATGTAATTATGAGGAAGCGCATGAATTTGTTAATATCATTTCATCATATACAAAAACAGACTGGATTGTACGGAGGAATTTGCAATCACCTCAAAAGTTTGTAAACCACTTCTCATATTTATATATAGTCGAATCCCGTTTCAGTAAAGTCCGATAAAACGAAATATCCTTTAAAGGAACATTTTTTGCATTTTCTTTTTAAAATAGTATATTTTTACATTAGTGGCATAATCGCGGTGTTATATTTGTGTTACTATTATAGGCAGTATATTATGGTATCTGTTGATATTATTTAACATATTATACTTTATATAATACATCTGAGGTATAAATCAATAAACAAAATAAAATAATAAAACAAAATAAAGCGAAAAAATGTTTGATGCCTTACAGGATTATAACTGTATATAAGTATTCTTGTATAAGAATGACAATAATTGTATTAATTCATTTGAAAGGATGCTAAAACTTAAATTATTCTGTTTATTTTATTTATAAATTATTTTAGAATAAATTTGTTACGTCAAATAATAATTACATTATTATGTTGTTGTTGTTGTCTTAGTTGTTCTTATTTTCAACTTTATTCGTATAATATGTTAATTAGGAGAAAATAATATTTTTCTGAATTTTATTTAAAATAAAAGTATATAAAATACAAATTTGATTTTTCAAATTACATATTTATTTATTTTTACACAATAGTTAAAAACTGCAAATTCTGCTTAAGGAAACGCATAAAATAAGAAATTATACGTTATGAATTTAAGTAAAATTTATGCAGTAATTAATTTAAATAATTAATGTGGAAAATATTACAATTAACTGGGCTAATATTTTTTTTTAGATGTTTCTTCAGTAAAAAATGGGTGTGCCAACATAATCACAAAAATAAACTAGCCCCAGAGTTTTCTAAGCGAAACACAGGATGTCCAGCATATATTGACATAATCATAAAAAAAATAAACAAAAATACAAGGTATAAGGATGACTTTTTGAAAATGTCTCCCCCAATGCCAGCAATCATTAAAATGAAGCTGGAACATAATCATGCTATAAATACAGCTGACTCAATGAGGATGCTCAGAGTTTCTGATGAGGTAATACTTTTTGTTTGTTACTTAAAATAATTTTATATCTTTTAAAAGCTTACGTTTATCACTTTTCATAGTCTTTTATGCATAATTATCACTTATATGTACTAGTGGATCTTTAGATCAAAAACCAAAACATTCTATTTGCATTACTCGTTATTCAGCAGATCATTCGTTCTATACTATTTAAAATAATTATTATTAATGCATTGCACTACCATATACGTTTCATAAAGGGGCTGTTGCTCCTCTCAACCCACCACTGTATCTGTCTATCTCTTTAAATGTGTGTATCAGCATAATTTTTTTAAATATATTTTATGATTAACTGTTAAATACATTTAATCTTATACTATTAAGTGAGCAATATTTGTATATTTCACTGTTCTCGAAAATGGTAGTTCGGGCAGTCATGTGATTTTACACAAAGGTGTCTTCCGAAGGGTCATTGTGCACATCAAAGTCAGATTTTCGAATTTTTGATTAGTTTTCTTTTAATTAATAAAAATATGAAAATAAAACTTCCCATTTGTATAATGACGCAGAATGGAGAATCTTAGGAGAGATTTGATTGGTTTATTTGAGTGTATTTTACATTGAACTACAGCTACGTTATGAGGAATTACAAGAGATTTGATTGGTTTATTTGATTTTCATTGATTTGAGTGTATTTTACATTGAACTACAGCTATGTTATGAGGAATTACCAGATATTTGATTGGTTTATTTGATTTTCATTGATTTGAGTGTATTTTATGTTGAACTAGAGCTACGTTATGAGGAATTACGAGAGATTTGATTGGTTTATTTGATTTTCATATATTTCAGGTAGGAGTGTCCAGTGGTTTTTTCTTTTTTTTTTTTTTTTTAACATGCCTCACAGTAATTGCTGCAAAAACAAGTTTCGTGCATTTTCAGATTCATGCACAGCGAGGTAGGGGTGTCCAGTGATGTTTTTTTTTTTTTTTGGTTTTAACATGCGTGATAGTAATTCCCGTGGAACTGAGTTTCGTGCGTTTTCGGATTCATGCACAGCAAGGTAGGGGTGTCCAGTGATGTTTTTTGGTTTTAACATGCGTGATAGTGATTGCTGCAGAACTGAGTTTCGTGTGTTCTGAGATTCATGTACAGCGAGGTAGGGGTGTCCAGTGCTGTTTTTTTTTGTTTTAACATGCGTAATAGTGATTGCTGAGGTATCGAGTTTCGTGTGTTCTGAGATTCATGCACAGCGATGTAGAGCTGTCCAGTGATTCTTTTTTTCATGAGCATGAAGTGTACATATGTGCGTTATAGTGATTGCTGCAAAAATGACTTACGTGCGTTCTCCGATTCGACCATTCATCATTGAATAGTGACTTTTAGTGTACAAGTAACTACTTCAACTGTTTCCAGAATATTCAAAAAATTAACATTTCTATTTCACTGTTTTCGAGAAAATTCGTTTTAATAATAGTTTTGTTGCACAGATTAGAGTTCAAAAAATGTTTGATATTGCCAAGGAGATCCCATACTACAAAAACTGTAAAGAAAATAGTCGCCAATCGAAATATATTTATTTAAACCTTTAAACATTGTGCCCAGCGTAGCGGGCGAAGCCTGCTAGTAATTTTTAAAGTGAGCAATTTAAAGCCGCATTATAGTTAGATAAAGCACAGTTTTTTTTTTTGTTCTGCACTTTATAAACATCCTGTAAACAAAACACTAAAATTAATTCAAAAATTTTCAGTGGAGAGATGTTTTTGTGAATCTGAAAAATGTTGCTTATTTCATTACAATTACTGTTCTAGAAAGTAGCGGAAACATGTTTAAAAAATGTATAGAGTCCCTGTACTCTAGAAACCATAGGACAAAGCCTGATAGAGAGTAACATATTTAATTATCTTTCATTTATACTTGTGCACAAACTATTATCAACATGCATATAATTTTTAATAGGAAACCTGCTAAAAGTATTTGAAAAATAGATGCAGTCAATAAAGTTGAAAACATTTTCTAACAAAACCTAATTTCTGGTGACATACTAGAGTATAAAATTACGCAAAATGAATACGTTTTTTTAAATCATTTAACTTTTTTTCTTTATTAATGAGAAGTGTGAAAAAAAAATTCTGGCTTGACAAGACCTGGGAAGAATTTAATCCAGCCCTTGCCTGACCCAAATATACACAGAAATAAATTAAGCTCAGTAAATTAAGCAAAAGAATATTCAGCAAGGGTAGTACTTGTCCTGATTTTCCTGAAAATTCAAAAAAGTGTCCTTAATTATGACAAGTTGTTCTAAATTTCCTGAAAATTTTAGCTGTTATGCTATATTATCATTTAAACAACCAAAATTAAGTAATAAAATTCCAAACTTATTCTGTACTGCTGTGCCACGATCGCTACATAAATAAATTAAAGCCTTGTAAGCAGGTCTGATGCTTCAATCAAACTTACTTATTTTGGCCTGGTGAAGCATTAGGTTGTTATTTTGACCCGAAGTGTTTGTTTTTCAGTTTATGGCATTTGCTTACAAAGTTCATTATTACTTTTTTGCACCAGGTTTATGAAGTTGATGGCCATTACATTTGCCCATCATTACATTGATGGGTTATATTTACAATTCTGATGCACTTTCACACAAATAAATGAATGAACAAGATCCATAATTTTAGAACTTTAGAAAAAATCTTCCTTTTTCAGAAAAAAAAAAAAAAAAATATATATATATATATATATATATACACACCAAGTGACAAAAAAAAAAAAAGCTGTGCTGCAGAAAAGATGACTTATACCTTTTTTATTTGTAATAACTTTAAAATTAATGGTTGGAACAAATAAAACTGTCATGTTTGCATAACACCAAAGGGCTGAAATAATACCTATGTACATTTTCGATTTAAAAATTCGCTTTATTACACTCTACGAAGTATTTTATAAAAATCTACATAAAATTTTCTTTTTAAACATAATGCAATAACCATACACTTTGTATTCTATTATGATTTATTATATGAAATAAACAAGTTATATCAGAAAATTTTGGAGTGGAAGGCTGATTTTTTATACTAACTATGTCAAAATACCAGAGCCGGGAATCAAACCCGGGCCTTCCGCTTTATGTGTGGATGCTCAAACCATTGAGCTACCCTGGCTGATTACCAGCTAGGTATTTCTCACATAACATTCGTTGGCAAAATCACCGAGTCTGTAAACACAGCTATATCAAGTGACATTAATAATCATGGCATAACTCCAATAGACCACGAAATTTTATTTTAATTTAGGAATTTATTCATCAACCATGAAAATTCATTTCAGAAAATTTTAGAGTGGAAGGCTGATTTTTTATACCAACTATGTGAAAATACCAGAGCCCGGAATCGAACCCGGGCCTTCCTCTTTACGTGCAGATGCTCAAACCATTGAGCTACCCTGGCTGATTACCAGCTAGGTATTTCTCACATAACATTCGTTGGCAAGGTAATCAGCCAGGGTAGCTCAATGGTTTGAGCATCTGCACGTAAAGCGGAAGGCCCGGGTTTGATTCCTGGCTCTGGTATTTTCACATAGTTGGTATAAAAAATCAGCTTTCCACTCCAAAATTTTCTGAAATGAATTTTCATGGTTGATGAATAAATTTCTAAATTAAAATAAAATTTCGTGGTCTATTGGAGTTGTGCCATGATTATTAACGTCACTTGATATAGCTGTGCTTACAGACTCGGTGACTTTACCAACGAATGTTATGTGAAAAATACCTAGCTGGTAATCAGCCAGGGTAGCTCAATGATTTGAGCATCCACACGTAAAGCGGAGGGCCCGGCTTCGATTCCCGGCTCTTGTATTTTTACATAGTTAGTATAAAAAATCAGACTTCCACTCCAAAATTTTCTGAAATAAATTTTCATGGTTGATAAATAAATTTCTAAATTAAAATAAACAAGTTATATTTTAATATATGAAATAAAACTATTTATTTGTTAGATCTAAGCAATTTTTTAATAAAAGTATGTATTCTGCATTGGGTTAATTCTATCTTTATATGGAATTACTGCTGTAATGCAGAGTGGCATAGCATTATATATGTTTTTTGATATAAATCTAAAAAATTTCACTGTGCTAAATATTGTAAATAACTTTTCTAGTTCTTGCAAAGTTGTAGGCTGCAAATTTCGAATCCTCTTTCTTCCCGTGCCTTTTTATGACTGAACATTTTCGAGCGAATTGAGATTAGGACTGTTTTCAAGTCTAATAAAGAAGAAATTCTACGATATTCTTTGTGGGATTTAACTTAGAGTGAAAATTATATTGTTAATTGAATTATAGGTGCTCATTCAGGCCCGGACTGGCTCCTTTGGGGGGCCCTCGGCTAGAGCTCGAAAAGTGGCCCCTTACTAAAGAATTTAGAGGGAACTAGCAGGCTTTGCCCACTTCATTGGCCACTATATTTAAGGGGGTATTCTGGTTTAGAAATTGAAAAAAATCTATTTTTTTTTACATATTTCATAGTATAACCCTTTAAAAATATGTTCCTAAAAGGATTTTTCGAAATTATATCGGAGACGGTGACTCTAAAACATTCAAAGGAATTCTTAATATTGACCCATACAAGGTTAAGCCTATAGTCATCAAAAAAGAGTGTGTGGGTCATGTCCAGAAGAGGATGGGGGCCCGTTTGCGAAAAGCAAAAAAAAAATAATAATACTGGTATTGGTTGTAAAGGTCCCGGAAAGTTGACAGATAAAGTTATAAATGAGCTCAGTCTTTATTAATGGCTTAGCCATTCGAAGAAATCCAGAGTCCGTAGAAAATATGCAAAATGAGGTATGGGCTACTTATTTGCATAAAATTTCTACGGACTCTAATCCACAACATCACTTTTGTCCACAGGGTTCATCAAGCTGGTGTAAGTGGCGGGTCGCTGAAGCTGAAGATACTCTTGATGATTTTCAACATGAAAACCCTCCGTTAACTGAAGCTGTTCAAAAAGTTATAAAATCAATCTACGAGGACTTATCATCAGAAAGTTAGCTGGAAAGGTGCTCGGGCTCTGAAACTCAAAATAACAACAAATCTTTAAATTCGCTCATCTGGACTTTCGCACCCAAGCATATCCATGCTGGTACCCATACAATATAAATTGCTAATTTCATTGCGGTATATATATTTAATGAAGGGTTTTTACCAGTTTTAAAGATTATGTCAAAAATGGGAATAACAATTGGGCCAGAATCTCACGCGTTCATCAAGTCCGAATTAACAGATCCGAGGTACGAGCTTCTGAGGCTTCCAAGGAAGCTATAACTGCTAGATCAACTGAACAGTTGTCTTTAAACATGACATTTGAAGTGGAGGAAGGTACTTTGTATGGAGCAGGAATGGCTGATTAAAAAAAAGTAAGTATAACAAGCCGTTAAGCGACTCCCGGTTGAACACGACTTGTCCTCAAACTTTAAACGCGTTTTTCTCGGAACTACATTATTAGAAACGGTGTGCATGATATCTCAAGTTCTACTCAACCGATTCACTAGAAATTTAATACAGATCTTCTTTATACATTATAGTATCGCACTACCAAGAGTTTAAAAAAAAAAAAAATTTTCTTTTTTATATTTTTTAAAAATTCCGAACGGCCAAAAAACATGGAAAAAACGAAACGTATTTTTCAAAACACCTCCATTTTGTGAGAATTTTTTTTTTTAAATCCTCTCGTAGTGCGATAACTATATCCTTCCTCTTAAAGGATTATTAATGGTTTTCCATTTCAGGTTACTGGAAGGACTAATATCCTGCACACCAGGACACGCCATTTTTTCAACAGTCCCCACTTTCTTTGCTGGCCTGCAGTTTTTTGAAATTTGTTTTTTTTTTATGTTATGCATGTTTTGTATTCTTTAAATATCATTAAAAAACTTATAAAAAAATGGATAGTAAAAATATGTATTGTCTTTTTTTTTTTTTTTTATCGCCTCCAGAAAACACATAAAATTTGAGCTTCTAAACCAGAATACCCCTTAAATGAAGTCTCAAAATTACATACAACTTATTAATACTAAAAATTTCATGGAATGAAAAAATATCATAAAAATTCATTGTAATCGTTTAAAACATCAGTTATTTACCCTCCCCCACCAAAGGGAGGAAAATTTGCAAAATTTCATTATAAAATATTAGCAAAATTTACCAATCATATTTGGGAGAAAAAAAAGTCTTCTTTAACTGTGATTCAGTTAAAACAAATTTTAAAATATATTTTAAAATAAAAAGGAAAATGACTCTGAAAAACATTGGTACAAATATAGTGAACTAAGCAACTCTCGACAAGATTTTTACTTACGCTATTGAGACAGTCTCTTTAATTCATCGCCAAAATGCCAAAGAAATTTTAAACAACGCCGGGGGGGGGGGAGGAGGAGGAGAGTCTTATACTAAAGCTGTACCAAAAAATTTTTAAGAAACAAATATAATAATCGTTGCTAAGGAACGAAAAAATTACTGCATGCTTTTTATATGGAAAAATAGATGTTAAAAAAAAAAAAAAAATCATCGTACTAAATTAAATTTTGCTTCGTACAGACTTTTATAGGGAAAAAAGGCTGTTGGATCAGCATTGTGAGGGCGGGAAAGCTGCTGCTAAGAGCAGCGGAAACTCAAATCGTGACATTGATTTTTTTTTCCCTTTCATTCTTTTCGTGTGTGTGTGATTTTAATACACTGCTAACTGATATGGAACTGTAACTGTAAGATCATTTAAATATAATGACCAGTGAATAGCGAAACTGGTAAAGCCTACTAAAAACCACAGAACGTGTGGACAGGTTCTGCTAGTTTTTAAATAAAATATCTAATTTTCACACGAAATTAAGAACCACTATTTTTACAAATTAATTAATAGAAATGTTTTGGTACTGTTTTTTTCCCCAGTAGTTAAACGAAAGCTTTGTGTAATACTTTAACTTTCTACATTATACTCTAAAACAATAGAAAAAAAAATCCCTCTATTTAATGAAGTTTTATTCAAATAAAGAATTGTGACTGAGAATGGCCACCAGGCATATGAAAAGTGAAGTGTTGATGACAGTCACTTGATTAGTACTTTTATTATAATGAATTTAAAGGCAAAAACGAAGCACAGCAAGAAACAGAAATAAATGTTTCGCTCAAGTGGTTTACCGAGTATGTGAAAGGTACTTAAGTATTATTTCTGTATAAAATTGCTAATTTTCGTCTTAAATTAAGAACCTCTAATTAAAAAAAATAATTTTATAAAATTTAATCATAGAATTGTTTTCCTTGAAATTATGAGCTAATAAACTAATTCGAGTTACTTGTATTTAATGTATCATTGTCGTCCCTCAAAGGTCGACTTTGCGACTGAGAAGTGAGCTAGTTAACCAAGTATTTAGACATACGGAAATTTTTTCTACATCTAAAGATTTTCCCTTTTTCTTTTCGAAGCGTCACATTGATAGACATATTTCATGCTGACACAACTCTGACTGCTTTAAATACTACCTTACTATCAGACTCAGCGAATGAGCGTTTAGTTATATTAGGTAAGAACAAGAATTGCAGCTCCAAAGAAACACAATTATCGTAATCTAGACAAATTATATTTAAAATTCTATGGCTGTTTAAGATAGGAGAACAAACATACAGGATGAAGCATGATGCAGTGTTCTCCATGAATGAAACATTCTCGACTTCACTTCTGCACGCATACAATCAAGAAAGATAAGGTTTTTATCACAAAGCTTCTATACTTGTTCGCATTTAAGTTCTTTGGTCGCGAACTTGCCTGAAATTATGAGCACTGCACAGCATGCAATGTGTCAAAATTGATTTTAAATCCGTAAAATGATAGGAAAATAAATAGTCAAATTACTCTGATGTAACTAATTACAAAGTAGTATGTTTAAGGGGTTTTCTGGGGCCCCCTTGAGTCGGGAGCTCTCGGTAATCGCAGACCTGGCCAGTCTGGGCCTGTGCTGACGGTAATGGATAGGTAATTTTAACAATTTGATTCAAATTGACGTGCCACAGTCGCCATACAGCAACGTCAACGTAGTTGATTCGGAGTACCTGCAATCGCAACCGTTGCTTACCTCCATCGAAAGTGCCAAAAAACATGAAGATAATTTTACAGAAAAGAAAATATTAAAAAGCCGAAGGCTTTTTAATTAAAAAATAAATTTAGAATTTAGTCTCAGAAACTCTCCCACGTTAGCAGGGGAATTAACCTGAGTAAAGCAGCAGGAGATTAAAAAAAAGAAAAAAAAAAAAAATAAATAAACTAAAAAAAAAAATTAAAATCTCCTTGAAAATATAAGTGCAGCAGAAAACAGCTGCGTGCGTTGACGAAGACAGTCTGGGCGGCAAAAAGGAATAAAGAGCTGAGCAGGGCACCCCAAGGGGCACAGGAAAGCGCTCGGAGTCCCGCAATTAATAAAACAAAGGGGGCCATACATTTTTTTTTTTTTTTCCTAAGAATTCTATCAAGAAATAAAAATAAAAAGGACAGAGGAGGATTAAAGAGAAATAAAATGCAGTTTCAGATCGAATCCCGGTTTCCATCCAGAAACTGCCATACAGCAAGGTGCATTAACTTCATGAAATGCTGCTTGAAGGAAAGTCTGAAATACCTCCAAAATAGTCGGCCAGGAACCACTTTTATAATCACAGTGTTTTATTTTGAGTTGATACCTTGAGCATGAAAAATTGTGCACCTCCATATCATAATGTATGGAAACTAGTATGTTGTGGCCACCACAAGACTTTCTTCTATATTTTCCTATACATATTGAATCAGTAACAATATTTAAAAAAAAAAAAAAAAAAAACGATTTTTTTTTTTCTAAGTTTTTTTTTTTTTGTAAAAATTAATACATATTCAATCACTAACAATATTTAAAAAAAAAAAAAAAAATTTTTTTCTTTTTTTTTTTTGGTTAAAAGTAAAAAAAATCGATAACTTTGTTTTAAATTATCACAAATTTATAGTTCAACCATTCGTTTTAAAGGTATTGACGAGATCTTCCGAATGATACCCATCTTCAAAATTTACCCCCCACGGGGGGTACTTCCCCCTCAGGGGGGAAGCAATGCCCCCCCCATGCACAAAATTTTTTTCCTAGTTACGTACTACTATTATCAATAATTCATATTAATTTTACAATCACAAGTGTAAGATAACTAACAATAGCAGGAGACTTGGCGTTGGAATATTAAAACAGGAATAAACTACTACGTCAGAAACGCCAAAGAAAAATTATTGAGGTGCATACAGCTGTTTCGGTAGCCTAAAGCGTACCGTCATCAGTGCAAAAAAATAATTCTGAATCTGGAGAAGTACTCGTATATATAGGAGAGGGACCGGATTTAGTTCAACCAATAGGATTACGGAAGAGGTGGGGAGTGTGGCCAATAGGAATAAGGAATGTGTAGCTGTGTAAACAGTAGAAAAATTAAGGGAATGTGGACTGAATGTAAAATTTCCAACAATCAGACAAATAGGGAACAGCGAAATCACAATTTACAAGGTTTTTAAAATTTTTATAAATATGAAAAGCTTCAAAGAAATCGAGTTCATGAATGGATTTAGGTCTGCAAATTATTTTAGCTGAATTAAATTTAAAATTATGATTTTCCTCCCAGCAATGTTTAGAAATAGCCGATTTATTGGTTTCTTGTTTGCGGACGTAATTCATATGTTCTTTTAGACGAAATTTAAGACTGCGTTTAGTTTGGCCAATATATGATAAACCACACTGACAGGATATACTATAAATGCCCCAAGAATTATGCATATCAATAGGATCTTTTAACTGAGAAAAGGTGAGTTTATTGGAAGGCGAAAATATTATTTTAAAATCATATTGTTTGAGAATTTTAGCTATGGTTTGACTGGTTTTAGAAAAATAGGGTAAAACAATACTGATATTAGAAGTGACTGATTTAGTAGACGAAATACGAGGGAGTTGTAATTTTTGGATAGCTTTGACAGAGGTTATGACCCTTCCATTATAGACAAAGCTATCCAAAAATTACAACTCCCTCGTATTTCGTCTACTAAATCAGTCACTTCTAATATCAGTATTGTTTTACCCTATTTTTCTAAAACCAGTCAAACCATAGCTAAAATTCTCAAACAATATGATTTTAAAATAATATTTTCGCCTTCCAATAAACTCACCTTTTCTCAGTTAAAAGATCCTATTGATATGCATAATTCTTGGGGCATTTATAGTATATCCTGTCAGTGTGGTTTATCATATATTGGCCAAACTAAACGCAGTCTTAAATTTCGTCTAAAAGAACATATGAATTACGTCCGCAAACAAGAAACCAATAAATCGGCTATTTCTAAACATTGCTGGGAGGAAAATCATAATTTTAAATTTAATTCAGCTAAAATAATTTGCAGACCTAAATCCATTCATGAACTCGATTTCTTTGAAGCTTTTCATATTTATAAAAATTTTAAAAACCTTGTAAATTGTGATTTCGCTGTTCCCTATTTGTCTGATTGTTGGAAATTTTACATTCAGTCCACATTTCCTTAATTTTTCTACTGTTTACACAGCTACACATTCCTTTATTCCTATTGGCCACACTCCCCACCTCTTCCGTAATCCTATTGGTTGAACTAAATCCGGTCCCTCTCCTATATATACGAGTACTTCTCCAGATTCAGAATTATTTTTTTGCACTGATGACGGTACGCTTTAGGCTACCGAAACAGCTGTATGCACCTCAATAATTTTTCTTTGGCGTTTCTGACGTAGTAGTTTATTCCTGTTGTAAGATAACTCTTATTATGCACATTTATACGAACTTTTGTCCTATTCTGCCATGTTAAAAATTTAGATAAAATGCTATCACAGCGCCTCCTGTTGAGCTATTGATCCCCAAATATAATCAGCACCAGTTTATGTCGAGGACAAACTAAATACCAAGTTTGGTAAAATTTCGTTTAAAAAAAAAAAAAAAAACGATTTTTTTTCGAAGTTTTTTTTTTTTGTTAAAAGTAAAAAAATCGATAACTTTGTTTTAAATTATCACAGATTTATAGTTCAACCAATCGTTTTAAAGGTATTGACGAGACCTTTCGAAAGATACCCATCTTGAAAATTTACTCCCCTCGAGGGGGGACTTCCCCCCCAGGGGGGGTGGCGAGGCTCCTACGCATACAAAAATTTTTTCCCAGTTAACTATCACTATTATAAATAATTCTTGTGAATTTCATATTGATTACTAAAAAATAATTCTCTTTATGCACATTTATACAAAATTTTGTCCTATATCACCATGTTAAAAATTTAGAAAAAGGGGGATGGCAACGCAACCTGTAAGACAATTTTTACCAAAAGTTGATAGGCACTAATTCATGTCAAGGTGCAACTACATACCAATTTGTATGAAATTCTGTGCAGTAGTTCTTGAGATACAGTTGCCACAAAATTTTGTCACACACACACACAGACAGACATTTTCTAAAAATGGTCAAATCGTGTTCTACAGCTCTCAAAACGTGTAAATTCATCAAAAACCGGAGGTCGAAAATTTTTACGAATCCAATACTTTCTCTATATTACATATAGAAGAAAGTAAAAATGTCACTGTTTTAAGAGTGCGATTTTCATTAAGTCGGTCACATTTTTGTCCTCATTCTAGCTTTTTTCAGCTGCTTAAAATAAAGAAAACTTGATTCATCAGAGAAAACCAGTTACGCCTATACTCTGTTTCCTTAAAATAGTCGGGTGAAGGTCATTATACTCCCCCACTATTAGAGGGGAGAATGGGGGATTGTCCAGTTTCTCCCTTTTTTTTATCGCACTGCACTTAGGGTGAAAATATTCAGGGTAGGGTTTTTCAAAACCAGGTAGAAGTGATGTGCAGAAAAAAAGAGGAAAGTTTTGTATCCCTTGTAACCAAGCAACCTAGAGTGGAAAGGGGGAGAATGGATGGCCTTGAAGTGCCTCTCTTCAGGAAAAAGACTATAATAATTAACTGATAATGTTTTTAAATTTTTGGTCAACTAAAGTATTGTTCTTTCTAATTCTTTTCCTTAATAATGGCTTTTTTCGCAGATATTCTGTTCTTTAACCAGCTTTGTTTAATTGTTCCCACATTGTTTTAAGAAAGTAATTTACTATACATTTTTTAAAAATCTTTTTTAAGTTCTGAACATGATACAAATCAATTTTTTAAACATTCACTTTTTAACTTGCGGTTATCTTGCTTGGATGAGCAACATGGACGCATAAAGCCAAATTTCCATTTTAAATGGCCAAAAAAAATTTATATTTTGCTAAAAACCATTTTATCAATATTTTGTTAACATTTAATTATTTTGTTTTTTCAAGTATTAAAATATTTTTTGATTTTCATTAAAAAATTAAAACTTTTTGTGGCATCGTTAACTGCCTTATTCTTACCATTTAAAAAATAATTTCCAAAATTACAGTTTTTCTGACTGGATTTCATCTTGTTTTTAACACTGGACTCAATGCTAAAGTGTAAGTGGAGGACAACATAATAAAATCTGTTCGAAAATTTGCTTTTTAAACGATAAAATTGGCGGTTGTAGAAGGTAAAAAGGAAAATATTCAAGTGCGGCTTTTTTTTTTTGGGGGGGGGGTCACTTAGTGTATATATATTTAAATTATAACTTGTTTTAAATTGAAATTAAAAAAAAAAAAAAAGATACCCTTTTTGATATGAAGGTAAGTGAAAAAACACAAATCTAAAAAAGTTTTTGAAATGATCACTGCAACTGAGTTTTAGATGCACTGAGTTAGTATTTATTACCATAATTTTTTTTTTTTTTTTTTTAAACTAAAGTTAGTATTTTTTTTTTTTTAACTCTAAAATTATACTACACCAAACATTTCTTTTACTTTTTTGCCATTTTAAATCTTCTTATCTTATACTATTCAGCGAGCAAGATTTGTATATATGTTACCGCTAAAGTGCAGGAATCAGCTAATCTGCAGATTAGCTAGGTAATCTGCACATTAACTAGGGTGATCCGTTAAAGTGAGGAAAATTGTTTCTTTTCTCAAATTACCTAGATAATCTACACATTACCTACAAGGCACTCGTTAAAGTGAAAGTAAGATCTATGGTGGTGTAATTTTACAGCACGCTGTGTTGTATTTGTTATTTTCATTTGGGAAAAAAAAAAAAAAAACCCAAAATATTAGTTTTCTTTTTTTTTTTTTTTTTTCTTTCTTTACTTTTTTTAATCTGTATGTGTTTTAATTTTTATGGCTTTTAAAGTTATATTTGTGTTTAATATATATTTATTTCATCTTTTTTATTCTGTCAATATAAGTTTAAAGATGTTATGCATTTTTAATATGAAATATAATACCTTTCAATAAATTACATTTTATAAATGAATGTTAGAATTGTAATACAGTAACGATTTCTTTTCAAAATAAAAATATTTAACCATTTAAATAAAAAAAAAATGTTTTATTAACAACTTATATTGCTATTACTATTTTTTTTTTTAAAGTCATACACCAATTTTTAATTCCCTAAAGAAATATTAAATTAGACAAATCAGAAGCATTATTTAAGAAGTACTTCAAATAATTAAAACTACTTTAATAATTTTTAGAATGCATGAAAATTAAAATGGCTGCTTTTCAATGCTTTATTAAACTATATTTTGCAGCATACATATATCTGTACAATGTTAGCAAATATATTAATTTTACAAAAAAAAAAAAAAACTTTATTAACACATTTTATGTGATAAACTACAACGAAATTATCTGAAAAAGCGAACAAAATAAAATATAAATATATATATATAATCATGATATATAAAATATATAGGAAACTTGAAATTGAAAGAAACAAAAAAATAAATAAATAAATAAATAAATAAAAAAATTTAATGAAATGCTAAAAAACGCATAAAAATTTCATATTAAGTTTTTATTAAATTATGCCATAATACTGAATGCCATATTTTTCAGAGTTAAAATTAATACATTTTTTTTTTTTCCCAGTAAGTAATAGTAATTTAAATCAATTTTAAAATAAATTAGTTTTAAAAAGTTGTGGTTTAATAGTTTTATTTCGGGAGGAAATAATTACTGTGTTGTAAATTTAATATTCAAAATAAAGTATCACGAGAGAGACAGCTTTTAATTAAGATTACATTTCATTAATAAAATGCAGACCCTTATCAAACTTACATTGACAGAATTAAAAAATAGAAGAAATAAAAATAAAATTAAAACAATTATAACTTACTTGTTCTACTTTAAATTTTGTGTTGATCATAAGAAGAAACCAAATCATGCTCCAAATTTTGCGTTTACCGTTCATTTATCATAGCGAAACGGAAGGGATAAAAGTTTTAGTTTGTGTTTGAAGGTCATTCGTGTATATGTATCACATGACTGTTTGATGTCATAGTGAATGTAAAAAAACTAAGGCTCGAAACAAACATTTGAACTTTAACAACACAGAAGCCGCTAATGTGCAGATTACCTGAGTTAAAATGCGGGAAAACTCTTGATTCCTCACTTTAAAGCAGTTATCACACGGATGATCCTACCCTCTGAACTATACGCTAATACCTCTCCGAAAACTCGAGCATCAGGTAGTAGGGTTATTTTGAAGACTGAAATGAATTCAAAAATACGTTAACAGTTGGCAACTAATCGCTCACTATTTCAAGTTTTAAACGCCCTCTGATTTTCTCGCACTCCGATTGGGTGAATATGAGCTAACATCTAGCATAGGAGATTTAGTCAGTCATAAGTTCGTCATTGACAAAGGTAGGAGAGGGAAACTATCATACGATGCGTTTTCAAGCGTTTCTCTCTCGAAAAACCGGTTTCAGGTGGTTTCAGGAGAAAGTATCTGATACTGCTGATCGTATGAGAGTACGTGTGATAGCTGCTTAATGGGTCATTTTAGTTAATCTGCAAATTAGCTAGGTAAGCTGTACATTAATGAATTTTGAGCTTTAACGGTAACATATATATATATATATATATATGTATATTTCACTGTTCTTGAAAATGTTAATTCCGACAATTACGTGATTCGACATAAAGGTGCCCCCCCCGAGGGATCCTTGTGCACCTCGAAGAACATTTTTTGAATTTTTGATTAGTTTTCTTTAATTAACCTTACAGCGGGCGCGCTGCTTATACGAACATGAAAGGTCGCGCATATTTTTCACATACACTACTTTAAAATGCGTATTTTAAAGTATCTGAATATTTTAATTATACTAAAACCATTTTAAGATTAATAAGAACATTCAATTGGAACTTTTATTCATTAAAAAAACTGAAAGAATGAAACTGAAAGCACAAAATCAATATAAAGTAATCAAAGAAACATCGAAATTATTTGAAAACAAAATAAAGAATATAGTTGATGTTTTGTCATTTTTAATGAAAAGTGTAAAGTTAAAAGTTAATAAATTTTAAAAATATGCAAAATAATAAAGTTTGAAACAAAAACAACAAAGAATCTTTTTAAACAGTGAAAAAAAAAAAAATCAAATATAACAAAACATTACATAAACGGTCGCGCTTATTTTTCAAATACAAATAGCAAATATGCAGTTTCATATCATTGTCTCGAGGTTCCAAAAGATAACTAAAAATAGATCAATATATACTGAGGGAATAGCCAAAGTTAAGTGTTTCAAATGCTCTCTGACTTTAAGATATACAACGAGATTCACCGCTAGTGTATCTCTCATATACGCGTGCCCGCTGGAAGGTTAACATGTGAAAATAACATCACCACAATAGCTTTAAAATTGGCCATTTAAACTTTAGCTGTACTTCAATTGTTGCCAAAAAAATTTAAGTTTTTTTTTTTTTTTTTTTTTTAAGAGAAAAATAAATACATTTACTTAAATGTGAAAAATAGAAAATTATGAAAAAAATAAATTATGCATCTCACAAAAATTGATGTCACTTCCACTTAAAAAAAATTATACACATTGATACACCGAACCTGTTCCGCCAAGAAGTTTAATTTAGCAACAGCCATTTTAATCTAGGTAGCACATCAAAAATATAAATAAATAATGATATATTACAAAATGAAATAGTAGCCTAGTCACATAAATGATTTACTTTTATCCGAGTAGATAACTTTATATAAAAAAAAAAATGCAGTTTTAAAAATGGAAATTTAGAAAATAGTACTCAGGAAGCACTATTTTAAACTTAAAAACCATTAAAAATATAAACAGAATATGCAGCGGTGGATTTAAGAGGGGGGGGGCTAGGGAACTGAAGCTGTGACAAAAATAGTCGCCAATCGAAATATATTTAAATGTTTCAATTAAAAAGAAATCATTTAAATATAATGCCCAATGATGCAGGCAAAGTCTGCTTGTGTGTATTAAATAAAATATATTAAGTTAACTTTCTATGTATGTTTGCCGGTTTGTTCTATATTTTAATCACAAGTAAAATTTTGAAAGTTATCAAAAAACTCGGAAATATAACATTATAAACTTGGATATTTAAATTATTTTCTAAATAAACTAGCCCTTTTTACCCATGCACAATACATTCCAAATGTGTTGTTTATGTGGGTAAATTAGTAATTTTGTCCTGAAAAATGTAAGTCCTGAAATTTCACTTTGTGCTAGTACTACCCATTAAGCCTGGTACAGGACAAAATTAAGAAATTAGGCCCGAAGTCTGGCCCATGCAGTAGGGTGAAATTCAGAGGTGAATTTTAGACATTTAATGAAATAAAACAAATTAAAATATAATAAAATACATTTTAATTAATGTTACATAAAATATATTCAGATTCTCCTTCAATGGAATTAGACAAACATTTATAATAAGTTCTAAGGATGTATTTTACATTAGCAAATTATTTTAGGTATGTTTTTATCAGTTATAAGTGTCAATCAATCCCCCCCCCCTCTACTTTCTTTTTATGTTGCCAGACAAAAATAAATTCGAGTAGTTGCACATTTATTTATTTTTTTTTTAAAGAAATTAAATACTACTCTAAATTTATAATTGTTCATCGTTCATTTCAATGCATATAATTATGCTTTGGAAATAAGATTTTTTTTTTTTTTAAGGTTGAACTTTGAGTCATGATTGTTACATTTTTACTTTCTGAACACTATCGTGTGGAAAGTATTGCAATCATGTCAAAAATCTGAATTTGAGATTTTGATGTTTCTATACGTTTCGAGGTCCCCTGAGTCCGTTTTCACAATTTTTGCGATGATGTATGTATGTGTGTGTGTGTATATGTCTGTGAGTGAACACACTAGCGTCTAAACGCTTTGTTATAAGTTGAAAGTAGGTACGCATATTGTAAGTCACCATAGTACAAACCCTATAGATTTCGGTGAATCTAGCACTTATAGTTTTTTTACAGGGATACAAAGAAAAATTCTTTATCATTATGGCCTATGGGACCAAATTTTTAAAAGTGTGATAGCATCTAAATGCCTTATTCAATTGAGCTGAAAATTTATATGAATATTATAAATCACTGTTGCACTAACTATAAGCATTTTGGTGAATCTAGCATTTATAGGTTTTTACAGGGACACAACGAAAAATTCTTTATCATTATGATCTATGGGCTCAAAGTTCAGTAGCGTTATATAAAACATCGTGTACTATATGGAGATGAAACACTCTATTATGGTTTTCTCTCTTTTGTTTGTTTAACAACTCCTCTTTCTTTACTTTATCTACAAAACTGTTAATTACTCATTGTTCGGAAAGTTGAGTGGAGTCACTCCAGATTTTTTTAATATTCTCAATATAGATAAAGAAATAACCAATTTTTAATAGATTATTTTACGGAGTTTTCAAGGAAAATTCAGGGACTCTTGTTACATAATTGAAAATAAAATGAAAAACTTGGCCTTCAAAAACCAGTTTGGGATTTTGGAAATGTATATCAAATATATTTCTTAATAAAAAGAGAAAAAAAAAATCTGCTGATGATTAATGAAGTGTACAGTCTTTTGACTATGTACTGAATTTAATCAATATTCTTCTGTGAACTGCAAATTGATGGTTCCTGGGCCACAGGTTGTACACTCCTTATACAGTAACAAATTCATTTTATTGCTTTTGCTTAACAGAATAAGCAATAAACTTTTGGTCCTGTTTATTGTTGATTTATTTGAACTTTTCTGATAACTTAGAGGGGAAATCTTTATTTTACTTTGAGATTATTCTATTGTAGTTGTAAATCATATCTCTAAATAGATTAAAAAAGCAATATGCATCAAACATATTGTTTTGTATGATGTAACATTAAAATTACCCATTCATAAAAAATAATGAAGACTTAAGAAGGAAGGATGAAAAAGCTTTTTATCTGATAAAAATTACAATATTTATAAAAAGATATGTTGAGTTAACAGCATGGTGAAGTGTAGTATATAACAGTGGTCGACAACCTTAGTTGCCAACCCCTGATCACTAGTGGTTCATGAGAAAATTTTCGTGGTCTACAGAAAAATCTTGACTTTTGCTTTTTTAAATATTTTTTTTAAGGAATTATATTGATGTTAATTTTAACTTCAGGATTTCCCGAATCCCTTAGTCACAACATTATATTATAGAATTTTCTGGATGAGAAAGAGGAGAAATGGAAGAACCTTTTATTAAAAAAACTTTATTGTCATTAACAGGCATAATTATTGCTTTGAATTTTTTTCTCTGCATTCGATACTTAGCTATGGAATTATTACAACTCGTCAAAAGGCTTAAAATATACGTAAAAATATAATTTCATAGACAATAAATATGCTAAATACAATTTTATATATTGAAATAACAATTTATCCCTATTAGTTTGAGCTAATATAGCATGGAAGCAATGAAAAAATATATTCTTATTATTTCCCTATAATTGTTTTATTTAAATCAAACAATTGGCATACATCCATAGTTGCTAACTTTTACAATATTTTGCTATCAGAAAATTTTAATAGAAATTTTTATTTTATTTCATCTCTGAAATCCATTATAGAAATATATAAAATATTTCTATTTTCCCATAGCCAAAAAGTGTAAAAGTTAGCAGTTATGTGCACTGATCTTATTAAATAAGTATGCATTTAATATTATTCTTTATAATAAAACAAGGAATTTTAATGTTTCATAAGGTTTAAATCACATTTAGAAAAAGGGCATATTTAAGCACAGTATATGCCAATTAATGGGTAGAATAAATTTCTTAAAAATAAGATTACTTTTTCAACGAATGACCGACACTTTCAATTTCAGACATTTTGTTGAATATATCCAATAGTGCTTGACAAACTATCTTAAAACTTTAAGAGTATACAGGATTAAAAAATATTTTTAAAAAATCAGAAAGTTTTTATTTTTCGCCCCAAAGAAAAAAACGGCAGACCATCAAAAATTAAAAAGAATACATAATGTTTGGAAATGTTATAAAAAGTAATAGTTGAAATGCATTTTGGCTCTAATATTTAATAAGGAGGCTTCTTTAGATGTGTGTTAATTTGCATGACATTATTGCATATATTTATAAAGGTTTCTTAAAAAAAAAAAAGCCCCCCTTATACAGGGTATTAAAACCGGTGCAAAGCCATTTCTACAAAACATGACATACTAAATTAGACAACATATAATAAAATCAGAGTATAAAGATTTTAAGTATCTAATGAAATATGAGTATTTTTACTAAATGATTTTAAATAACGCATAAACAAGCATTAACATAATTTCATCTACATAATTCATTAGCCACATGTATTGAGATTATTTTATGAGAACCCAAAGCAAATATCGGGAAAAAAAAAAAAAAAAAAAAAAAAAAAAAAAAAATCTATAGAATAAAATAAATTTCAATTTTCTCAAAGCGAAAAAGAAAATGATTAGGGGTTTTACCAATATTTATCTACAATCAGCAAAAATTATTTTACCATTGAATCAAAAAGTTCGCAAACACTCCTTACAGTTTTGCTTTTTCGAGAACTGATATTCAATTTATTCTATCGACGAAAACTATCTGAATTTTCATATTTGCAAGTAAAATCCTGTAGCAAAAATGTTTCATTATATTTAGATAATTAATATTTTTATTTTCTGATTGTAGTATATCGTGTCAAATGCAGTCTATGTCAAATTGTCTAAAATATGGCTTTGCATTGGGCCCTTCAAGGTATAGTTTAAAAAAAAGGGAGGGGCAATATTTTAAACTATTTTTTCTGCATGAATGCAAGTACTAGTTTTACACAATAGAATAGAAATAATTAAAAGAAGCCTTATAATCATATATAAGAGGTATAACCAGTGGCGTCGCCAGAAAAATTTTCAGGAGGGGGCAAACTTCAAATTGCAAAATTTCAGCATGTTTTTACAAATTCAATTAGATTCAAATGATTAGTTGATTGAGGTGATTAAGTAAGCCAGTGTAAGCGTTTGCTACAACAATTTTTTATACATGAAATTTAAGCTACAACATTTTACATACAGAAATTATAAAACTTATTCTAAACCAACACTAATCCGGAAAATGTACTGTCGAGTCGATTTAAAATCTGCAGGGGAAAGTTAGAGACAATCTATAAATGCAAGTCTGGTTGGTTTGACTCTAATTGGCTCTGTGACATAAATTTTATTCGAATTTTGATGACACAGCTTTAATTGTAATTTTTTTAAATAATTATTTATTTATTAGACTTTTCCAGGAGGGGGCAAGTGCCCCCCCTTGCCCCTATGTGCCGACGCCCATGGGTATAACGTGTCAAATATAAGAGTTATACCATATTCTCTATTCTCCTAAAGTTACTAGGGGAATCAACAAATACTTTAGATATTTCATGAAATGTCAGAAATTTCTGTTAATTTACAGTGATACCATGTTAATCGTCTGTAGGAATTCAAACTGTGAATTTAGTGGTCCAAGAAGTCTGAAAGGTTGGTAACTGCTGGTATATAACTTAGGAATTTAAAAAGAGAGGAAAAGTTTTGATGCATTAAGTACTCTTTGTCTAATTATTCTATTATAAAAGGTTTTTTTCCCCCTTTAAATCAGAGAATTGAAATTAGTACAGTAATATATCTCATAAAAAACAATACTATTGTAAACGTCACCCCGCCTAGCAAAAACTCTTACCTTTCTTAAGCAGCCAAAAAAAGGATTGATATCAAATTTCGCCGCCGCTATTGAATCCAGGGTACTCAATGCCCAGCTTAATGAAGATCTGCCAATAACACTGCATGTATCTTTCTAATAAATCCTAATATCTTTCAACATTCTTTGTTATCTGTGTTAGATTTTTCGCTGCATTATAAAGTTATAATTTAAAGTATTTTTACGGCGGGGTGCGTAATAATATTTTAATCTTTACTAACTAAATTTTTTATTAATTAAAACTTCTACATAGGGGACGCACCCCGCCGTAAAAATACTTTAAATTATAACTTTACAATGCAGCGAAAAAACTAACACAGATAACAAAGAATGTTGAAAGAGATTAGGATTTATTAGAAAGATACATGCAGTGTTATTGGCAGATCTTCATTAAGCTGGGCATTGAGTACCTGGGATTCAATAGCGGAGGCGAAATTTGATATCAATTGTTTTTTTGGCTGCTTAAGAAAGGTAAGAGTTTTTGCTAGGCGGGGTGACGTTTACAATAGTATTGTTTTTTATGAGATATTACTTCTTTTTGCAGGTTATGTGTTATGTATGTGCTTTTATAATTTAATACGTATGCATAATGAATATATTTGTGTAATAGATCGATAAAAATCGTGCGTGTTATGCGTAGATGTAAATATAGTGTTACAGATTTCCACATAGTATTAGTTCTTTTTATGTGATTTCTTTCTAAGAGTTTTAGTCACATTATAAAATGTCAATTTTTCGCATTTCTAGCTTGTTTCCCATTAAAAATGATCCTTCTCCGTTAAAAACACACTTTATCATTGCACGTAATAGACTTGGCGATGAATTTGGTGACTTTTTTGCACCTTGACAACTATTTTGACGATCTTGGTCAAAAAAAAACCTTTATTATCGACAGACCCATTGTCCAAGCTGTAACTCAATTATTAAGTGCAGTTTCCACTGAGGTTGGTTGGAAGTCGTTACGAGCGGCAGTATTCAGAATCCTTTGATGTGGTCAAGCTGTTGGAATGCTTTGACGTTTTGGTTCGACCGGTTAGAAGTCCCTGGCTCTAACCCCGAGCTGAGATAATTGAGGGGCCAGAGGCAGATATCTTTGTCAATTTTGCATGCTTTCCTTTGAAGTAACTGCGCAATCTGATAAAAAAAGGGTACAACTGATGACAAGACATTTGGCTCTTTGTGTCGGGAGCGTGATTAATGGTTTTTTTAACCTCGAAGTTCCAATTGCAATGGAAACCGGATTTTACGGAAGTTACTGTAAAATTCAGGATTAATGGCGGGCTAGAAAAGGAGTCCCGTTCCGACCAGTGAGGTAAGTTTCTCGCTAAGACTTTACGAAATAGAATTGCTTGACTAAGACTTTACGAAATAGAATTGCTTGACTAAGTCCCTACCATAGAATTGTAGTTTATTTCTGTATGTTATGACTATGGTATCGTTTGTGCTGTGATTTATATATTGTCAGCTGTTATTTAAGCTGCGTTTTCTGGTGAAACTCAAGTTGATACTGAGTTTCACTAAGGTGACAAAATTTTTTAAACCCAATTTGAGGACAAATCTTTGCAGTGTCCTCAAATTGAAATGACATTTGAGGAGAAATTTATATATTCGAGAACATTTGCCCTCAAATGATTTTCAAACTGGTAAAAATGTATTGTCACCGTGTTATGAGCTATCCTGAAAGTTTCAAATGTCTAGCTAGTCGGGAAGTTAGTTAAAAATCGATTGCGAGCTTTGTTCTGGTAACGCTGCCGATGGAATCAGGAACCCGAAACAGTTTGCTTAAAGTATTTTAAAAATGCATTTTCACCGTGTTCTGAACTATCCTGAATGTTTCAAATGTCTAGCTAGTCTGGAAGTTAGTTAAAAAGCGATTGTAATATGTGTACTGGTAAAGAACCCGAAACAGTTGGCTAAAAGTATTTTAAAAATGCATTTTCGCCGTGTTCTGAACTATTCTGAAAGTTTCAAATATCTAGCTAGTCAGTAAATTAGTTAAATAAATTTTCTGACGAATCATATAAATGCTGCCGAAGGCAGTAGGGACCTGAAACAGTTGACTAAAAGTGTTAAAAAGTGTATTGTCACAGTGTTCTGAGCTATCCTGAATGTTTCAAATGTCTAGCTAGTTTGGAAGTTAGTTAAAAAGCGATTGTAATATGCGTAATGGTAAAGCTGCCGATGGCAGCAGGAACCGGAAACAGTTGGCTAAAAGTATTTTAAAAATGCATTTTCGCCGTGTTCTGAACTATTCTGAAAGTTTCAAATATCTAGCTAGTCAGTAAATTAGTTGAAACAGTTGACTAAATATTTTAAAAATGTATTGTCACCGTGTTCTGATCCATCCTGAAAGTTTAAAATGCCTAGCTAGTCGGGAAGTTAGTTAAAAATCGATTGCAAGCTTTGTGCTTGCAACGCTGCCGATGGCAGCAGAAACCTGAAGCAGTTGGCTAAAAGTAATAAAAAAAATGCATTTTCTACGCGTTCTGAACTAGTCTGAAAATTTCAAATGTCTAGCTAGTCGGGAAATTAGTTAAATATATTTTCTGTCAAATCATATAAACGCTGCCGAAGGCAGTAGGTATCTGAGACAGTTGACTAAAAGTATTAAAAAATGTATTGTCACCGTGTTATGAGCTATCCTGAAAGTTTCAAATGTCTAGCTAGTCCGTAAGTTAGTTAAAAAGCGATTGCAAGATGTGTACTGGTAACACTGCCGTAGGCAGCAGTAACCCGACCAAAAAAATTTTTGATTGCAAAAGGCACTGGTACAGGTCAGAAGGAATGTCCATGCAAATTTTCAGCTTATTAGCTGCAGAACTCTAGGCTCAATCGCCGGTAAAAGTTTTTGTCTTAGCAATTACAAGAAGAAGCAGAAGAAGAAAGTAACAGGGAAATTTCGGGTTTTCAAAGTTATATAACTCAGACCCCTTAATTCGGAGCGACATGCAAATTTATACGTTTTGTCTTAATGGTATGCTTAAGGTCTGTGCAAAAAATCATATGTCTTGGGGATCAGGGAGCTGAGATACAGGTAGTCGAAAAGTACGAGATGCTATATCGACATAATATACACTTGTAGCGTTCACCATTGATCTCCTACTTTGTAAATTTCATATGTATTCCTCTTAATGTTTGTTTTATCTTGGCGGGGTGGAACACTGCCGCGTTCCTTGATATAAGTAAATAACATTAATATTTTTCTCTTTGTTACAGGTAAAAGATATGTTCTACCAATATTTCTCAGATGGTTATACCCCAGCAGAAGCTGCCTCTTATCATAGGTTCAAAATTATGGAAGAAAGTTCTTTTGAAAGTTTGGCTGATGCTAAAGTAAATCCAACAACTTCTCAGATAAGTTATTTATTTCAAAAGTGGAAAAAGCATAATTTAGGAACAATAGATCCCTTTCAAAAACTGAATGAAAAAATCAGTATTTATGAGAAAGCTGGTAAGAATGATGAAGAATAAATTTATTAATAGTTGTTTTAAAAGTTCCATAATTATTTTTATTTTCTTGTTATAGGTACATCTATGTATTTAGATGTAACCGATGAATGGGCTATTCTTATTGTGACACCAGTCATGAAAAGAGCCCAACAGTTGCAAACAGCTTCTGAAATAATATTTGTTGATTCCACAGCTAGCGTTGAATGCGGAAAATCCACGCTCACAGTTATTTTGACTGCCACTAAAGCCGGAGCAATCCCAATAGCAGTTTTACTGCACGAGAAACAAACAGCCTTAAATTACGAAAAGGCTTTTTGTTTGTTACAAAACAAATATCCATATTGCTTTGGACGAAAAGAGGTAAATATGTATACGAGATAAATTATATTTATTAATATAAAGGGGTTTATATATATATATATATATATACACACACACATAACGTATTTCCCAGTAATGACGCCGCGGCGTTAAACACTATTTAAAAAAAAAAAAAAAAAAAAAAAATGCGGCCTATAACTGATATCATCTCCAAAAGTGAAAATTTTGTAAAAGATATTTAAAAGAAAAATATAAAAATCTAATTTACAAATTAAATATGTAATTATAAACAGGTATGTTTTTAATAAACTTTTTTGTTAATTTACATTCCATTAGTTCTTAAATAAGTTTAATTTTGCCATTAAAATAATAAGTACATATCTACTTCTGTATCAGGATCTGATTCAGAACCTTAATTCCCATTCGCAACCATGATAAAATGAGAAAGTACGGAACACGAAACGTTCTTTCCGAATGTCAACAAACATGAAACGTGATGAAATACAGAAAGCGTGCATTAATGTGCGCACCCTGCTTCACACAGTTTATTCTGGAGCAATGTTGGCTGACCTGCGCGGCACGCCTGCGTCTCAATGTGCACTTTGGCTAAGCCTCTGAAAACGTAGCCGTTGTTCATATTCTTAACTGGGATTAGCTGTTTGAGAGTGATGTCATTTGCGTATTTGGACCCATCTCAGCGTATCACCTCTTTTCATAATAGAATTGTTCCCAAAAGGCAGGCATTCTTAAACGGACAGCAGTTACAACTTGTTTTTCATTAGTTTTAGATCTTTGAGATTTTGTTTAAATAGTTTAATTTTTCTACTATGGATAAAGTTTGTTCTAAACTGCAAAATTTAAAGTGAGTGCTGTTCAACTTGCAAAAAAGCATGGGTAACAGAGCCGCAGCACGTGAGCTGAGAAAATCAGGGAGTGGAAAAAACAAGAAGCAATATTGCTCGAAATGCTGAAAAGGAAACGTGCACAACGATGAGGACCTCGTGCGCAATAGGAGGAACTTGAAAAAAAATCTTTTGGATTACAGAGCAAAGAGGACTTGGATGCTCCATATCATCTGTTCTGATTAGAATAAGAGCAAAGCAGATGGCCCAAGAATTAGGTCTACAAGATTTTAAAGGTGGTACTTCCTGGTATTCAAGATTTTGTAGGAGAAATCATCTTGTCATCAGAGCCAGGACAACTGTAGGGCAGAGTCTGCCTAATGACTGGGAAAAAAAGAAAGATGATTTTTTAAAATTTGTTAAGGAGCTAATAAAAAATCGAATTTTCATTCTACAGAAATCGGAAACATGGACGAAGTGCCGATTTCATTCGACATGGCTTCATCCAGAACCATTGAAAATGTCGGGGTGAAAACTGTGCCGATAGTTACTACGAGTAATGAAAAGAACAATTTTACATGCGTCCTCTCATGTTTAGCATCAGGGCAAAAATTACCTCCAATGGTAATTTTCAAACGGATAACATTACCAAAGGAAGATTTTCCACATGGCATTTTTGTTTCCTGCAATAAGAAAGGCTGGATGAATGAAAGTGTTATGCATGAATGGGTCAAAAAGTGTTGGCGAAAAAGACCAAATTTTCTATTTCAAAAGAAGGCCCTTATTATGGATTCAATGAAATCCCATATATCTGAGGAATCCAAAAACTGTCTCCGCAAAGAGAAGACAGACATTGCTGTGATACCAGGCGGCCTTACCAAAGTTCTCCAGCCGCTAGATATTTCGATTAATAGAGCTTTTAAAAGCCATTTAAGAAAATCCTGGGAAGCGTGGATGTCAAAAAAGCAAGCTTTTCTCTAGTATGCAGTTGGATTTTGAATGCATGGGATAAAATTCCAGAAAATATGATAAAAAAAAGTTTCCAGAAAGCTTCAATTACAGCTGATGAAAGTATTGACGATACAGATTGTGAAAATACCGATTCTGAATCAGAAGAACTGAATACTGTATCGCCAGAACTTTTGAAACTTTTTCATAGCGATTCAGAATCTGAAGACTTTTGCGGGTTTTCTGATAGTAACATGTAATAAATAAAATATTAATCTGCAAAATTTATTATCGTATTTTTTTTTTTCTATAACAGTAAAAATAAAAGAGTCAAAATATGATGGTAAATAAAGTTATATATTCACCAATTTCTGACAAGTATTATGCTTTTAAATTTCTTCCATTATATTATAAATATTATTTTAGAATGATTAACCTATTTTTGTGTAAATTGATGCTTATTTTAACGGGCAATTTAAATATGTTCATGATTTACATGCATCGGAATTTGGGTGCGCCGTTATAATGGAGTATATGAAAAAAAATTTAATGCGTGATGCAGCGTTAAAATCGGTGTGGCGTTATTACCGGGAAATACGGTATGCTACAATGAAAGTGATTAATCCAGTGATTATGTATAATTACTGGTGATTATTCATAATCACCGCTAAATTTGGTAAATGTGATAAATTACTGAATATTTATATACACAATCTATAAAAGAACATAATAATCAGCTAAAATTTTAAGGTATTTTTCAAGAGGCATATTTTTGAATAATTATAAATAAAAGTAAAAATAAGAGGCAAATATAATTTTTGCATCGTACCATTTATGCTCTTTCAATAACATTTACATAATAAGTAATTAATCACTCACCAACTTTCACATATCTCTGCAACATTTTGAAAGTCTGTACTTTATCTTATTTCTATATTAGCACATTAGGCTCATTAGAATAATTTTTTTATGAGAACTAATACATATATTTTTTCAAATTCCTTAAAAAAAATTATTTTCATTCTGTATATACATGCTTAATGAACATGCATGAACATGCATGAACATGCTTAATGTGAATTACTTTTAACACAAACTGTTTCCACAATGTCCGTCAAAATGAAGATTAGTTTACGAGTTACTGGCAACATGAACAAATTTTTAAAAATAAGCAAGAATTATACAGGAATACATAGTCACAAATACAATCCACGCTACGACCCTACAGAGACTGAAAGATGCAAGACAGAACATATATAATAATTTATTTGACAAAGATGAATTTACATAATATATACAGTATAGGACCCATTATCCGGAATTCCAAAATCAGGAAGACCCGAAGTCCAGAATCATTTTACAATTTACATTTTTTTTTTTTTTTTTTTAAATGGTTAAAATATATTTTTATCTAAAATCAGAAAAAAAAATATATATCTATCCTAAAATGAATTATCGTGTGTTTCATTAGGTAGTAATTAGAAATTAAAGCAGAATTTCTTTTTTTCCCAGATGGTCAGGGATGTTTGTGGTCCAGGAAAACCCTGGAATTCACAGCAAGTCACATAAAAAGATTCTAATTTATTTGATGATAGATTTCCGGTGATTTTTTAACTTCTCGATTTGGATTGTTTTTTTTTTTTTTAAGTGTGGATATTTTTAATGAAAAATCATTTGTTTTAGCTCGCTGCTCTTATGATTGAGTCAGTATTCATGTTTAGCAACACTAATAAATAAGCAACCATGCTGCTCACGGCACATGGCATTGTCAGTAATGTACTTGTTTATATATATGAATTATAGTTTTTTTTTTTACTTCCTGTTAAATTCAATAGGAGAAAGTATCAGATTTGCAAAAAATCTTGACTTTCAGTTTTCAATTTATTTGCATGTTTTGAGAGGTCTAGAATATCATTAGACTATTTTTTTAAAATGTCTGTCTGTAAAGTTGTTGCTTTTAGATGTAAATTAGTACCCGTCAGTTACTGAGTTATGTTTTATAATTCAGGGAAAGCAATAATGGGAAAAGGACCTAAAATCTAGAAAATTCTGAAATCCAGAATACTTCTGGTCCCGTGGGTTCTGGATAATGTTTCCTATACTGTATATATTTTTAAATAAAATTTTAGAACAGGTATTCAAAGTTGCACCTGGCAAATGTAATACACCCCTCACAACAGTGTATTAAAACACAATCGGTATCAACAGTAAAAATTTAAATATTTATGTGTATATGTAAATTTTCTATTAAATTTTTGTTTTTACAATGTAGGCTCCAATAGTGTTCATGACCGATGACTCAGCAGCTGAGAAGTCAAGTTTATCAACTATATGGCCAAGTGCTAGGCAATTGCTCTGCCAGTTTCATGTCGCCCAGGCACAATGGCGATGGATTTTTACTAACATTGACAAAGATAACAGACAATTTTTAATGAAGTTGTTTCAAAATGTAAGTATTCTTTACATTGCTATATACACATGTTTTTTCTAATCTTTCATTTCCAGAGAAATGAAGCTATGTCATTATGTTCAACATAGAATAAAAAAGTAATTGATATAGCTTTATTTCCACACCTTCCTTCAGTTAATTCAATTTATATATAGGTCTAACACTTTGGTTGATTGTAAATGCTAAACTGAAATACAAACTAATGCATATCTTGACTAGAAGGTATACCGGGTGATTCAAAATAGATGTTACAGCGATTATCTTGTAAACTAAGAAAGATAGAAACATACTTTCAATTACAAAATTAGAGCAAATTAAGAGTAGATTTCAAATATGGCAATTTTTTTTTGTACAAGGGGCTGTATACATATTAAATACGAAATTTAACTTTTATACGGCCCCTCCTATTATGTGACTTATATTTAGAAAATTATTCTCCTCGCTCTAACAAGCAAAAAAAAAAAAAAAAAAAAAAATCATCTCTCTAAGTCAAAATTTTGCTGAGTTATTGCAATTTGAAAATGATGACTTACACCACTTTTTTTTTCTTCAATTTTGGCATCTATTTTTCGACGCCAACGTGCTCACTTTAGGGGGTTATCTATGAGATGAGAAAAATTAAAAAAAGATCCTTTATTTTAAAATAGCAACTAAAATCATTCAAACACGTGAAATCAACAATTTTAAGAACTTAATGCAAATTTACATTATTTCGTATTGTTAAAAAAATTAATAGTTAAATTTCTTAGGGGTCACCTGCAAATTAAAACACGTTAAGACAGAAAAAAAAATTAAAAGTATAGCAAAACCGTGTGGAATTTTCGTGCTTTATTTTTACCACTTTCCATCATGGTTGAAAAATTTAATGACTTCTGCTCTTTAACAATTCCAGCCAGGTTGAAAAGTGTTAATGACTTCGATTTGTCTGTCTGTCCATTCGTCATTCTGTGTGTCCGCGCTCTAACTCCCGTGAATATTCACAGAATTTCCTGAAACTGATATATGTTATTTGAGTTCACTATCGGATGTTCCTTATTGAAAATGGAGTGAACACCTCTGCTAGCTTGTGCACAGGGACACCCGAAAGTATTCCAAAGCATTGTGTTCTATGAGAGGTATTTTTATAAACCATATTTTAATACCTTTAATTTATGCATATATTAATAAAATTGAAATACGTTATTAAAGTTTTCTATCGGATATTTTCTATGGAAAATGGAGTAAACACCATCACTTGGTTTGTATACAGGGACACCCGAAAGTATTCCAAAGCTTTGCGTTCTATGTGAAGATATTTCTATAAACCAAATTTTAGTTACTTAGCATCAGTGGCGTAGCGTGACATTTGAATCTGGGCATACTCTGAAGCCAACTATTTAAAGAACACTACTGATCAAGACGATATCATTTCATCAAATTTAAGCTTGGATTTTTCCAGTTTCTTGGTCGGTAGAATTCAAGTCCGATTGACTACACTTGGGTCCTAGGCCTATGGGTGGAATGCCGTCCGTCGTGGGTCTTTCTAAGGGCTCCTAGCCTTATTTACGCGTCTTTCGGAAAAAACCATAGAACCCGACACTTCTCATCTACCAACTTTGAGAGCAGTACCATTCGGCCGCTGGTGAGCCTCCAATTTCTTGTAATCGTATATAAAAATTATATTAACTTATTGAAGGCCGATTTGGTCGCTTCATTGATCGCTGTATTTAAATGAATTTTCAAAGAAATTTAATCATAATTTTTTTATATCACTTTAGAAACAAAAAAAGAAAAGAAAGAAAGAAAAAATAGTGACAACCGCCAAGAAAAAATCCACTGAAATCGCTGAAAACTTGGCTTCAGGTGTTCGCTGCTTTCTGCTGTGTCTTCCACGACCGCACTATGTCAGATTGCGGACCCCACTGCTAGTGGCAGCGCCTTAAGCGAGCGTTTCAATGTAGGTGCTTATCTGACCTCTGATAGTTCTTACACAAGTTGTTAAATGTTACAATTTTCAATAAAGTTAAAAATTTAATAAGTTTAATTCTTTCTATCATATTACCATTTGATTTCGGTAGAAACAATACATTAAAAATAATAAACATTCCTCTTCAAAAGAGGGTATTACACCTTTACATGAACAATTATTTTTGAAAACGCAACTATTATGTGTATTAAAAAAAAAAAAAAGAAAGAAAGAAAGAAAGAAAAAGAAACAGTATTGAAATTTTATCATATAGAAACTATTTGATCGCATGACTTAATGCGAAAGAAGGAAAATAAAATAGAATAACGAACTTTTCTAAGAAATGCAGATGGATGGGAAAAAAAAAAACATGCAATTTAAATAAAATTTAAGAAAATAAAGCATAAAAATTAACGGAACATTCCAAAATAAATAAATAAAATAATTAATTTAAGAAATTCAGATTTGAAAATAAGGAAAGAAAATAAACACTCACATACACACAAAAAAAAAAAAATAAAAAAATAAAAGAAAGAAAAATAAAGTAAAAATAAAGAAAGAAAAAAAAATTCTATGCACACCTGCAAGATCAAAGTTACGCATCTGCCAATTTTTTGTAAATCTGCGATGAGTCGCCTTTATTCATATTAATGAATAAACAAAATTTGTACATACTTTTATTTCTGGTGGAAGTCTTCGCTTAGAATAAGTTATTTAGATTTAAAATAATAATAATAATAAATAAATAAATAAATAAAACAGCAACTTTTCTGACACATAAAACAACTTTTGGAAATTTATCTAAATTTTATTTTGCAATTTAATTATAATTTTCAAATCAATTCCAATTTTTTTTTTTTTTTTTTTTTTTCGTTATTGTAAAATAAAGTATAAGTTATAATTTATCAATCAGTCGGAAAAGCCAGCTTTCCTCTATGGGAACATCTCTACCGAAGGTAACAAAATCCCTATGCTTTAAAAAATACCCCAAACTACAGAATATGCTTTCCTAGGGTAGCATGCCTTGGGTCGTTTATACAGCGGAACTCCCCTTGTAGTTTATACGAGTGAAAATTAGAGGGACGTTGAATATTCCCTCAAATAGCAAAAAATCCCTATATCAGGGCATGCTTTACAAAGGCAGCATAACCTAAGAAATAACCGGTCAGCAGGAGAAGAGAGGGGCGGTATCTCAGGGACGATACTGGTCAGCAGATGTGTCCTAAACAAAGCGGGAGGGAAGTAATGACAATAGTAAGAAAAAAAAAAAAAAAACACTCAGATTTGTCCAGAAATAATGTAATAAAAGAAATTTCCTTTCACTATAATTTTTCAAAAATGAATGATGGATACTGTATAAATGGAAGCGAGTGTTTAAGAAAATTAGTTCAAATAATTTATTTTTAAATAAATTCTGTTTTAAGTTTAGATAGTTTTTAGAGGGTATGCGGCGCATGCCTAGCATACCCAGAGAATACGCCACTGCTTAGCATAAATCTTAATGAAATTGAAATATGTTATTCATATACACATAAAGGTGGAAATTAAGAAATTTGGTTGGTGGCCACTGGCCACTAGCCTTCATTTTTTTAGTGGCCACTTTTAAAAAGTTAGTGGCCACTGGCCACTCGCTGATAAAAGTAAAAGTAAAAAAAAAATTCTTTTCTTTAATTTTTTCAATGTTCAGTCTCGACAAATCATTAAGAAAATAATTAAGGTAGTCAACTTTTTTAAACTCATCCACAATAATACATTGCTGATAAATTTTAATAAATGAAATAGGAATAGATTTACATAATTTATACTATGAATGTAAGAAAATACTATTCAATACAAAACTCATATGTTTAAAATGCTCTTTTGGTTATAATATTTTATACCAGAAAAATTCTGATTATATTGCCCCTTCACTATCCTGAATGGTGTCGATTTTCTACTTTTTCAAAAAAAAAAAAAAAAAAAAAAAAAAAACATCTTTGATTCATGAAAATATATTAGTATATGTAAATAAAAAAAAAATATTTTTTTAATAATACTTTATTTTGCAAGTTTCTTTTTCCGTTTTTTTTTTTTTTTCTCATGTTACAAATGAATTATAAATTATTTTTTTTTTTAATAATAATGAATTTTTAATAATTTGCAATTATAATCCCCCTCTCTAACTGAATTTAGAGATTGTGGCTGGCCAGGGTCCAACTATACACCAAGTTTGGTTGAATTTCATTCATTGGTTCGTGAGACACGGTGAAAACACTAAACCACAGACACACACACACACAGACATTTTTAAAAACTATCAATTCGTGTTCAGGACACCCCAAAACGTGTAGATCCGTCAAAAAACGGAGGTCGAAAATTTTCGCGAATCCAATACTTTCTCTATATTACATATAGAAGAAAGTAAAAAATAGTTCATATGCAATAACAAATATTAAATAATATGTAGTAAATAAATAAAATATTCAATAAATTATGCATTCTTCTGATTAAGAACTAAAAATATGCATACATATATACTTTTTTTTTTTTTTAAATAATAATAGAAAACGCACTTACCTTTTTCCGAAAAAAGATATTTTTACAGAATTATCTGTAGCTCCACGTTTACTACCACTACGGTTGCTTTGTGATTCAGGATTTTCTTGAAATCTCTTCATATTAAAGCAATAAATCCAAAATTTATATTACTATATAAAGCTTGTTTTAAAGATTGAAATTTCGAGAAACCATGCGTATGACTGAATGCGATACGGCCGTTGCGAATGGATAGAAATGCCAAGTTTGAAAAGAAAGTGGTATAAAATAACAAAGAAAATGCGTCGAATGACGTTTTTAATTTTTCTGCGAACGTAATACAATCGGAGTTTCAGCCGATTGATTATCTCACAAGCTTCCTTTTCGTCTCTGTCTCCCGAAAGTCGGCCGAAACTCTCATTTTGACATTTTTTTTAAAATCAAAATCTAATACTTTTGTGGAAAAATGGAAAAAAGCCATACGTTTATTTAGTATATGAATATGACTACCTGCCAATTTCCAGTGTTTACTGTTAAAATTGACTTCCGAAAATGTCTGTAAGTGGCGATGTTAGATTTGAGAAAGCCTGAATTCGAGGCGCACGGCGCGCTTACTGCGAAAACGCCGCCGCGCGATCCAAGTTTGCATTGGAATGGGGGTATTCTATAAAGAATGGGTAGAAGAATTTTAAGTGTTTACTATTAAAATTGACTTCCGAAATATGTTTGCAAGTGGCGAGGTTAGATTTTAGAACAGCCTGAATTCTTTGCGCGGCGCGTTTACCGCGAAAAAGCCGCCGCGCGAGCCAAGTTTGCCGTGGAATGGGGTATTTATAAAGAATGGGTAGAAGAGAAGTGGCCACTGCAGTGGCGACCAAAGGCAATTTCTTTAGTCGCCACTTTTAAAAATCTAGTCGCCATGTGGCGAGTGGCGACCGCTAATTTCCAGCTTTATATACACAAAATAATGCTTTCTATAGTGTACAGTACAATTAGCATTGGATTTACAGGGCACACAAAAATATTCAGTTACGTTAAGGGTTATTATTGGACATTTGCTGGAATTACATTTTCGTTCACATTAAATATTTTTTAACAATTTTTAACAGTGAATAGGATTTCAATTTGCATATTTTTTTGTCTGACTGTCCATCTGTCCGTCTGCCCGCCCCCAGCGTCTGTAAATATTTTCAGAAATGATACATGTTATTCAAGTTTACTATATGATATTCCCTATTTAAAATGGCATTAATTAATTCTCTACAATTGGTTTATGTACAGGAACGCACATAAAATGCCAATGTATTGCGTTTTGGGACAGACATTCTTATAAATTACATTTAAATAACTTTATACTGTAAAAATCATAAGGAAATTCATATTTATTGTTAATATTCTAAATGTTTTGTATAGAATATGATATCGTATAGATGTATAATTCTATGTCAGGGGGGTTACCGCCATTCTCAACCCCCGTTTAATTATAGTGCCTATACTTATCAAAACAAAAATCAAGTCTGTTATCAATTTCCTTGAAACTTGCAAATCTTAATCAACTTTTCAAGTGGCAACTAGATATGGAATCCGAAGTACCAAATTCGCATTTCCTGTGGTTATTACTTTCTATAAACTATATACAAATGACTTTGTGTACGTAAATTTAGTGTTATATGTAAAACAAGTAACATAAATTGAAATACACTTCCAGCAATTCCCAAGTATAGTTCCAATATATCAAAATACTCTGGGTAACCCTGTAAATGAATGATGAATGATTGCTATACCATAATCTACATAAAACATGCTTTTATGCGTATAAAAAATCTGTTCTTTTCATTTTGTTTAGTGCGGTATATACATGTCGCACTGTATATACGAGAAATTTCACTCACAGACGTAATGTATTTGAAATCTCTTGAATGACCCTGTAAACAAACAATTGTCTGATCGCAACGAATACTTTAGTGTAGCACCACAATATGATACGGATTTAGAATATCGAATTTGGATTTTCTGCTACTATTTGTACTTGAGATATTCTAATAACACAGAAACACAAACACACACACAGAGACCAACCGCTTAAAACATGATTGTTGAATTCAGAGGATCTGAAAACGTGCAAATATAACAAAAGCTAATTTTCGGAAATTTGACTCAAAAACAATTCTTTCTCTACACCGTGTATATGAGTAAGAGAATGTATAAAAGTAAAGAAAGAAAAATGAATTTGAAAATTCCCTTTTAGTACATAAATTATTCATAAATTTTATTTGTTAAATTATCAATGAGTATTCTCTTGTGTATTCACAAAGACATTACAGGTTAAAATAACCGTCTTTCAATTCCCCCCCCAAAAAAAACGCTGATTAACGTGTGCCTTATTACAAAAGCTATAGTAATTGCAATTTCTCACTTTTGATACAACCCCTTAAGATTTGGCAAAAAATGCTAGAATTTTAAAATTGCAATAACTCAGCGAGATTTCGACTTAGAGAGATGATTTTTTTTTTTTTTTTTTTTTTTTTGATTGTTAGAGCGAGGAGAATATTTTTCTAAATATAAGTCATATGATAGGAGGGGCCGTATAAAAATTAAATTTCGTATTTAATATGTATACAGCCCCTTGTACAAAAAAATGCCATATCTGAAATCTACTCTTAATTTCCATTAATTTTGTAATTTGAAGTATGTTTCTATCTTTCTTAGTTTACGAGATAATCGCTGAAACATCTATTTTGAATCACCCGGTATTATAAGATATAAGACTACTTAAATAAATTAAAAAACCTTTTACTACCTCGTTGTTGGCCGTTAAATCTTTCGGTCGGGATCCCGACTCTCATCAGACGCCTTCTCTGTGAGTGATTCTGATTCTTCTGTTGGTTTCTGCCTTTCAGTCGGGATCCCAACCGAAAGATTTAACGGCCAACAACGAGGTAGTAAAAGGTTTTTTAATTTATTTAAGTAGTAATTTCACTTCGTTTTTTAATTAATATAATTTAAGATACAAGACATTTAGGAAGTGTCACAAATATTTAACATTTTTAAAAATGGTTTAACTGTAAAATTTGTTTTCATTATTATTAATATTTCAATAGAAAAGCAATGAAACAATGCTATCTATCAGTACATATACAAATAATGAACATCATTTTAAAGCACTTAGGTTTATTGATAATTTTTATATGTGATAGTGATAACTAATTTTTTCTTCTCTTTATAGGTTATGTATGCTAAGACGCAAAATGATGTAGATTATGCTGTATCATGCATTGTCTCCTTAACTGATAAGTATCCCTCATTTGTTAAACGTTTTAAACAGTACCTTGAAAGAAGGGAGGAGTGGATGACTTATTATCGTCTCAACTTAGTAACACGAAGTTACAATACAAATAACTATGCTGAGGCAACAATAAGAGTACTGAAAGACATCATTTTACAACGTATAAAAGCGTATAATATTGTTGCCTTGTGCGATTACTTAGTATCAGTTTTTGACAATTATTTAGTAAAAAAAATATTAGACTATGCATACAACAGAAATACTAAAGGAAAAACTCTTTATAATTCCATTAGCAATCGAATTGATAGCTCACTGTCTGAAAAAATTATACAAATTTCAGACTCTGCATTTTTTGTTCCGGGCTCTGATGGAAAATTTTATGAGGTATTCACTGATGTTGGTATATGTTCATGTTTATCTGGATTAACGGGAGCTTTTTGTAAACACCAGTGGTTGTTAGAGGATGCAAAGAAAATACATTTGCCAAATATGCCTCTCTTAACTGCTGAAGATAGGCATTTTTTAGGCTTGTTAGCTTTGGCAGAAAAATGCCCAGAAAAAAGTTTCTTTGAAGCATTTAAGCAAGGAAAAGAACAGCCAAATGAAGATAATTCATCAAATAGTACTAAGCAGGGTATTAATATATCAACACCAGAATATTCTGCAACAAATGATGATATTCCATCCACATCTCATTCAGCAGCTGATGATCAAATTCTGCAAAATAAAATAAATATAAATTTTGCATCTATTGATTATAAAAAAAAATTGTCAACTAAAATGGAACAGATATTAAAACGTGATATCCCTTTACATACAGCACAATATTTAGAAAATGTATTAGACAAAATAAATTTGAGGATATCTGTAAAACATAAAAATAGGATGGGAAAAAAAATAAAAGTACAACCCACTTCAATTTCCAGAAGGAGACCCGGTGTTTCTAGAGGTAGTTATAAATTACCTCAAGGACGCCCTAGTTCTAAAGTTAACTTTAGTCTTAAAAGGAAGAGAAATATATCTTCAAATATAAAATGCAATCAAAATAACCCTAAATAGACATACCATTTACACTCACATACACAGTTTTAACACATAGGTCAAGGGAAGGAAGGGGGTGTTTGATATGCCACATATACTAATACTAACCTTTTAAGAGTGGTTTAAATTAATTTGAATAATCAGTTTAATCTCGGTTAATGTTAATGAAAACAATTTACATATATTCTTTAATTTGACCATTAAATAACGGCAAAAAAAAAAAAAAAAAAAATAATAATAATAATAATAACAGATAGGTGAAGATTCACATGCATCCATGTGTTAGATTAAAAATATGATTTTTCTTCCTGTATTGACTTTTTGGTTTTGTTTTCGCATGTAAATAACTTTAAAAATATATAAACATGAAAATAAGATATTCATTAGAGCTGTACCGAGTACTCGTTATATACTCGGTACTCGACCAAATATGGACTAAGGATTCGGCCAATTCCAAGTAGTTGTAAGAATTTCATTATTTTTATGCGTTATTGAAAGAAATGCATTCATAGGAGTTGTTTATTAATAACTAAAGTAAAAAAATATAAAATATAAACATAGTCATTAAACTTTTGCAGTAAACAGCTTTCTGCAGTTAAAACGGGCAAGTAGATTGTCACCAAACTCGGTATAGAGACGATTCATGATATGAGTCTTTCCATTTTAGTTACAAGAATTTAAGTGTAACCATCTTGTATGTATGTAATATGCAATTCTTTTTTTTTATATATAAAAACTTAGTACATAAAATTCTATCTATAAAACAGACAAAAATAAAATATTTTAGAAAAAAGAACCCTTATATAATACTAATATAGTAGATAAAACTTTAGTTACATATTTGTGCAAATAAAAGTAAGACACTTTTAAAACTGTAAAAAAGATTGATGTTTAATTTAAAAAATAATAATTATAAAAAAGGTAAATACACTACAAAAGTTCTAAAACATTTCATGAAAACATGCTGTTTGCCATTTAACTTAATTTTGTGTTCAAAAAGCCTTTTTTAAATTTCAAGATGTGCAAAATTCTTCATATATAAGTCAATTATTCTTTTTTACAACTATTCGGTACTCGGTGCAGCACTAATATTCATTATGAAATTATTAATCGATACTTTTATTATTCTGGTGATGCTCGTAGTTTACAACTTAGTAATATATTTTTTTAAAAAGCTTATTATAAAAGTAAAAGAAAAATGAATACAGAAAGAAAACAGAAATCGGGATATTGTTTACCATTTTTCAATTAATCATTCTTTTCTAAAAATGTTGAAATTTCTTTTTTCCAAAGCTTACTTCTGAGAAAAATTGAATAATTATTAGCTTAAAAATTATTACATATGCTAAAGTTACATAAAATTTGATTAATGATATAATGAACATGGCATCCAAATTTTATATCTTTATTTATTAAAAAATTACATGCAAAGAAGAAAATTGGAAAGCAGATTGTATTTTCTTTTAAATTTTGAACACCAGTGTACTTTGTACTTCAAATATTTTCAGTTTGAGATGTATTTTTATTCTGGATTTGCTTTTATAAATAATTCTGTGTCATTGACTTATAACATTTTAATATCTTTCATGAGACTAATTATTAGCATTATTTTCATAAATGTCTATACAGAAAAGGTTATTTTGTAGTACATGTGTGAATACTTGTAAATAAATTTTTGTAATTTTCAATTTAATGTGTTATTTTATTCTGAATTTGCTTTTGAAAAATTATGTATCATCAAATTATGGCATCTTAATATCTTTCATGAGACTAATTATTGTTGAATGCAAATGAGTAACATTATACAGCAATATTTTCATGAATGTCTATACAGAAAAGGTTATTTTGTAGTACATGTGCGAATACTTGTAAATAAATTTTTGTAATTTTCAATTTAATGTGTTATTTTATTCTGAATTTTCTTTTGTAAAATTATGTATCATTGAATTATGGCATCTTAATATCTTTCATGAGACTAATTATTGTTGAATGCAAATGAGTAACATTATACAGCAATATTTTCATGAATGTCTATACAGAAAAGGTTATTTTGTAGTACATGTGTGAATACTTGTAAATAAATTTTTGTAATTTTCAATTTAATGTGTTATTTTATTCTGAATTTTCTTTTGTAAAATTATGTATCATTGAATTATGGCATCTTAATATCATTCATGAGACTAATTATTGTTGAATGCAAATGAGTAACATTATACAGCAATATTTTCATGAATGTCTATACAGAAAAGGTTATTTTGTAGTACATGTGTGAATACTTGTAAATAAATTTTTGTAATTTTCAATTTAATGTGTTATTTTATTCTGAATTTTCTTTTGTAAAATTATGTATCATTGAATTATGGCATCTTAATATCTTTCATGAGACTAATTATTGTTGAATGCAAATGAGTAACATTATACAGCAATATTTTCATGAATGTCTATACAGAAAAGGTTATTTTGTAGTACATGTGTGAATACTTGTAAATAAATTTTTGTAATTTTCAATTTAATGTGTTATTTTATTCTGAATTTGCTTTTGCAAAATTATGTATCATCGAATTATGGCATTTTAATATCTTTCATGAGACTAATTATTGTTGAATGCAAATGAGTAACATTATAAGCAATATTTTCATGAATGTCTATACAGAAAAGGTTATTTTGTAGTATATGTGTGAATACCTGTAAATAAATTTTTGTAATTTTCAATTTAATGTGTTATTTTATTCTGAATTTTCTTTTGTATGCAAAGGAGTAACATTATACAGCAAAATTTTCATTTATGTCTATACAGGTTATTTTGTATGTATGTGAATTCTTACGAACACTGTATAGTATATCATATCAACTAAACCTGAAGATAATTTATTGATATGCTGCAACTAAATAAAATAAACAGCTCAACTTCATATATATATATATATAAAATCAAATTTAGAATTGTAGAAAGCATGTGAAAAAACTATTTTATAAATAAAATTTTTTTACACTATATTAGAAATAAAAATAAACACAAATATAAATATCCGAAATATCTATTCTTAAAGGAAAATAAAAATTATTCAAGTAATAGTAATTGGCTTGTTTTTTCAAGAGTTAGAGGACTAACACTTGTGTGCTTATTTATAAACACTTATCACACACAAAAATGTCAATATTTTTGTAACAATATACCATAAAATAACGTTCAAGCATCTTGTTAGTCTTCAAGGAAAATAGAGATTATTTGGGAAAATAATGGATAAACAGTAAAAGTATAGAAATACACATGTACTTTTCTGGTAAAATTAAATAAAATGATTTGAAAACAAGATATATACATATTTTTTTAAAGTATCAATAATAAAAAAAGGAATGAAATACAGTACACTTCTGGTTAACAGGACTTCAATTAATAGGAAATTTTTGCAAAACTCCCCCCTTTTTTCCAATAAAATGTATCTGCCGCTATTTTAGGAGGCTTACCATGTCCATTTTCAAATAATCTGTGTCTATAAGTATAATACAAACAAATTAATGTTACAATGCTTATATTTAGAAAGGAGAATGTTTTAAAAATAATGTAAAAAAAAAAAAGTCTATTTGATACAAAATCTACTGCTGAGCATGATGTAGGACTAGACCATGGTGAAATTCTTATATCATAATGGCCATATCACCAGTCTTACACTGCACCGTAGCGATACATTAATGGGATCTACATCAAAACATTGTCAGGAAAAACATCACCCCTCAAAACATCGCTATGACAATAACATTGCCCGCAAAAAACATAGCAAAGCAAAACGTTTTTACTGATTTGACTTGACATTTGAATAGAATTCAACCTAATTTGAAAAAGTGGCAATCTAAAAAAAAAAAATCGCTGTATTCATCAATTAGACATGCGATTTTTCCGCGACTTCCTCTCCCCCTAATTTGCAGAATTGTGCGAATTAATTTTTTCTGCTTTAAAAAAAATCACTGATATCATTTGTTTTAAAAAACGAAACCTCATTAACGACCAGCAATTAAATCCACTACAAAAGCCAACCGATTCTCAATCTTTCTCCCTCCACAACATAAACACAGGGGTGAAACTACTTAAAATGAAAATATCCTGAAAACTGCTTACATGCAGATAGGGGAGACTTATTAATGATATATCACACAGCTACCTACAATAAGTGATATTTTGAGAATTCTTAATATATTATAAAGCAAATTAAACATTCAAAATAAGAATTTTCTATAAAAACAAAATATAGACTTCATTCATGTGACGCCACTGGTGGTATATAAAATTGTACAAGAAACACGCGGACGTATTTTGTTTTCATCCTCCATTTTTTCTCGCTAACGCTCTTGTCTCATTTTGCTAGTGTTAGTAGAAGATTGGTAGATTCTTTTTGTTTGCGTACCAAAGAGCATACCAGTATTTTAATAGAAATTATCAAAATATTAAGTTCTATTCTAGATACTCCGACACTGCTTCGGGATTTTTCTCAACAGAATATATCCAAGAATAATAAATGCCATTATCAAGATGCAAATTTAAAGGCAAGCGTTACAGGTTTAAAAATGTATCGCAATAAATTTATAATTGATGTGAAATTTCCAGAAAATAGTTTAAATGAAACTGTTGCAATTTGCAACGTTGCACATGCTGGATTTTAAATAATTGTGTATAATGTAGGTACTAAGACCAACATATTGAGCAATGAGGTGAGTTTGTAAAAATCTTTTTTAAATTCTTTAAATCTCATTCTTATTCTCATTTATAATTTACCCTAAATGTGTGTTATTTAAACTGACGGATTATTGTTTTAAATCTGTTTTTAAAAGTGCAAATTATTGTTTGTTTGATACGAATGTTTTCTTGTGTTTCGTTTAAAATTGTAATAGTTACTGTGTTAGTTAGTGCATTTAATTTATGCAACTTTTTTTTTTTAAATCTGAATTTAAGAAAGGCTTGAGTAACTATAATTAAACATTCAGTCATTTATGATCTATCTTCTAAACAACAGTAAATTCGATGCAATAATCGCTGAAAATGTTATTTGTTTTTAATTTTCCAAATACAAATATTTATTTATATTTGCATAAAATCTACTTTGTTCATTATCATGAAAATGCCCAACAACTATGCTAATATCAGTCTCATTTACTTCAAGTTGAAAGCTTTTACACTACCCTTGTCACAAGGGTAGATATAACTATAATACTGCAATATAACTACACTTCTATATTGTACTCAGTATACTTATTTTTAAGTGGAGTGTTGGTGTTGGTGTTAGGGATTAAGGCCGATTGACAACACTGGGGTCCTAGGCCTGAGGGGGAGTGCCTTCCGTGGAGGTCTTTCTAAGGGGTCCTAGCCCATATATATTTTTAAGTGGAAACTATTATATAAGATGTTTGATGCATATGATATTATTCATTCGTATACTGTAATCCGATTATGTTATGTATGGTTATTGTGAAGCTTAGTATGAAGATTTGCAGTGATGTTTTTATATCAGCTTAGTGAAACACTCCATTATTTTGAAATTATTGTCATTCATATGCCAATTCTAAAAGTTAAAAAAAAAAAAAAAAAAAAAAGGATAGTCATTATAGACTTCACATGTTCTATTCTACACATGATATTTGGTGTCATTTTTAAAAAGCTCATCCTACTGTTATTTTTTTGTTTTATATATTTTATGTATTTGAATTATGAGAGAAAATCTTTATGTGGATAATTTATAAGTGTGTTTATGCAATATACCTAAATGTAAAATGAAAAAATAATTTCTGGGTGGAATCCTACTGTATGGTACCCCTTGGCACTTTTTGTTGGCATGATCCCTGCCAGCTCGGAGGCATGATTTACTTTCCAAGATGGTGTTTGTTAACGTTAACGATCAATCGTTTTTACGTACAAATGAAATTGAAAAAATTTGATCGTTAATGGAATTTTAAATACAAAAAACATCAACAAACGCCATTTTAAAATGTAAATCGCACCAACGAGCTAACTTAGATTGCATCAACAAAAGTCATATTCAATATAATAAAAATAGTTCTAAAATTTATATATAAAAAAAAAAAAAATTACATTTAGATTCCCCCCCCCCCCATTCTGTACATTGCAGAGGCTGGTATTAAGCAGTATCTTCCTGAAATCTGAACTGCCGTGGTCAGTTTAATTGCCCCTGTTTGCTCGCTTCACGAGTATTAAAACAAAAAGAAACATCACTGGATACCCCTCATTTATGAGGCATGAATTAGTAAAAGCATGAAAATTGATGAAGCTGCAGCCAGTAAGCCCTCCCCCCCCCCCAAAAAAAAAAAAAAAACATCACCCCTATTCACGAGCATGAGACAGTAAATGCATGAAAATTTGTATAAGCTGCAGTCAGTACACTCGCTGCTGTATGCTTGCAAAAAAAAAAAAAAAAAAATCACTAGAAGAGATGGATTGGACGAAAAAGCATAAAAATATCTGCAGGGGGGGTCAATCCAGGTTTTAATTTTTGGGTCCCTTTTTTGTGAAAAACAAAATATTTTTGTGAAATATAAAATATTTTTGTGAAAAACTAAAATATTATGTAAAATCTTCCATTTTTACAATCACTTTATGTAATGTTTATTATCAAGTTAATAGAGTTTTGTCACGCCAAATTAAGGCATTAATTAAAAATAATACTGAAAATATGAAAACATTTAATAAAAGGATCATTTTTATAAAACAAAATCTTATGAAGGGACTCATTTTATAAATTTGAATTTTGTGAAGGGTCCCTTCTTACTATGTGGAATTTTGTGAAGGGGCCGCAAAAGGGACCCAAATTTTGCCTGGATCGACCCCTGATCTGAATTGAAGAAAACTTTTCTAACTTAGTGCTCATACAATATCAAAAGCTTTCTGATACAGCCAGTTTGCATAATGTAAGTGTAATAACATTCACATTTTTTTTTTCTTTTACATCATTTAAATACTTAGTTTCTCTTATTCTGTGGAAATATGATTCATTAACATTTTAAATTTCTTTTAAAAGTTCTTTTTAAATTAATAATTGATTGTTTCATGACTTGCTTTGTAGATCAGAGAGAGTCTACTGTACATATATTTAAAATAATTTTATAATCGTTTTAAACATACTCTCAATGTATTAAAATCTAGAGTTGTACCGAGTACTCAGTATATACTCGGCCAAATTTGGACTAAGTGTTCGGCCAACACCGAGTAGTTGTATGAATTTCAATATTTTTATGTATTATTGAAAGAAATGTATTCATAAGAGTTGTTTATTAATAACTAAACTTAAAAATTATGAAAATATAGTCATTAAACTTTTGCTGCAAACAGATTTCTGCAGTTAAAACGGACGAGTAGATTGCCACCAAACTTTGTATAGAGACGATTCATGATATGAAGTTATCCATTTTATTTACAAAAATTTAAGTATAACCCATCTTGTATGTGTGTAATATTTTTTTTTTTATAAAAACTTAGTACATAAAATTGTATCTACGAAACAGACAAAAATAAAATATTTTAGAAAAGAAACAACGAAAATTTAAAAAACTATTCATATAAATTAAAATCATGTAATTATATTAGTTAAAAATCAGATAAAAGCTGTTCTTGGAGCAATTTTCCCATCAATTTTTTCTTAATACTAATATAGTAGATAAAACTTTAGTTACATATTTGTGTAAATAAAAGTAAGACACTTTTAAAACTGTAAGAAAAGATTGATTTTTAATTTTAAAAATAATAATTATGAAAAACATACACTAAAACGTTATTAAAAATATATTTTAATAATCAAATTTGTTGTTTTGCAAATTATGGCCCAAAACCACCTATCTTTTTTACTCTTCTAGAATTTGGAGAACAATGAAGTCTATCATGTTTGAAACGATAGAATATATTTATTTTAATGTTCTCATTTCATATGTAAATTTCATGCATTTTCAGGGTTGGCAAGTTTCTTCCAAGGCAGAAAAAACCATGGAAAAAACCAGCCGGAAGAAATAGGTTTCTTCCAAGTGGAAGAAAATGTTTTTCTTAAATATTTATCCTATAAATTGCAGATTTGTAAGATACAATAAATGCACTTATCTTATAAACAACTTAAGTAACTTTAATTATACCTATAAAAATTTAATTACATATTTAATTATTATGAGATTTTTACCGAAGTAATCCTCAGTGTATCTTATGATCACGTTCCAAAATACTCAAAATCAAGTAAAAAAAATCAATTTCAATTTAAACAGTGTAAAGTTTTAATTTAGACAATTTTATTTCCGTAACTGCTAATAAATACTAGTTTGAATCACTTGCTTATACTTTCTGATAAAAAATAGCTTTTAACAAACATCCAGTTAATTAAAAGAACCAGTATTCAATAACTACTGTATTACAAAATGTCATCAAAAACTTATTTTCCTTATAGTTTTATAAAGTACAGTCAACTCCCTCTAATCTACAGGTTTAAAATCTGCAAACCTTCTAATCCGTAATTGATTTTTAATGTAAAAGAAATTTACAACTCATACTTAAAAAAAAAAAAAAATCATATTTCTCATGTTTTTACTTATTCTAATAAAATTTTTAGCTTAATTCTTGCTTTGAAACACAATTCCGGAGTGGGGGGGGGGGGGCGTTCTTGTATTTATTATATTCATACAGATGAGTGCTTAAAACACACCACTATTACATCAATGTTTAACAAAATTAATCAGTGATGAATATTATTTCCGAACTTTCAAAAATATTTTGTTTCATGTATTTTAAATATGTTTGTTTACTCTTTAAATAAATTGGAGTGTAAAGGTAATATATTTTTATTTACCAACTGTGTTAAAAATACCAGAGCCGGGAATCGAACTCGGGCACCTCCGCTTACCGCACGGATGCTCTACCACTGAGCTACCCTAGCTGACAACCAGCTAGGCATTTCTCACATTATGTGAGAAATGCCTAGCTGGTTGTCAGCCAGTTACGCGGAGGTGCCCGGGTTCGATTCCCGGCTCTGGTATTTTTCACATTGTTGGTAAATAAAAATATATCAACCTTTACACTTCAATTTATTTAAAGAATATTCACGGTTGATGAATTCATGAATAAATATTTCTAAATGTTTGTTTACATTTAAAGGTACCTATTATTTAGAGGTCAAGATTCGCGGTCACCACGTGGCGACCTAATTTAAAATCAAATATACCGATAAAACCCAATAGCAACATATTCCAAAGAATCAGAAATGATAGACGGAATCCACTTCTCAGAAACCGCAGATATTTATAAAATTAATTACATCAATGAAAATAAAACAACTGGATGCTATATAGGCATGATAAAACGGAAAATAAAAACACTGAGAAAAGAAAAGAACATGAAAGTGATACAAGATACAATAAAATAACTACAGCTTTAGCAAAAATAAACCAAAAAGAAAATATTAAAATAGATTTTAAAAACTTCAGCAAAATAGCCCATTACAATAATTATTTCTATGCAACCAAAAGGGAAAATGTCGAAATTTTAACAAACCACGACTCCTGCAACAGCGATCCAATGGAAAATGACGCCGGGTGGCACACTATGCTGGAGAAGAGAGGAGGAGAACAGATAGCGAAACCGCCTGACGATTGAGTTCAACAAGACACACCTGATGAAGGCTGCAGCATTGGCAGCTGAAAGCGCTTGTGTGATGGTAATTTAAAAAAAGGTTTTAATGTAACAGTATTAATTCTACTTTTTTTACATAGGAATTTTTGTTAGTGTTTGAGTACTTCTGTTACCGACTCAACTTTTTATATTCTCTAAGAATTATCTGAGAATTATTTACACCTGAGAAAGATTATATAATAAAGAATGAAGTTATCAGTTATTATGATTTTAATAATCCACTAAGCTGGAAGTATCAAACATAACGATGAACCTAATGTGTATATACACTACAAAATTTCTGAAACATTTCATGAAAACGTGTTGTTTGCCATTTAACTTAATTTTGTGTTCAAAAGATCTTTTTTTAATTTCAAGATGTGCAAAATTCTTCATATGTACATCAATTACTCTTTCTTACAACTACTCTGTATTTGGTACTCAGCACTCGGCCAAAGTGCTACTCGGTGCAGTACTATTAAAATTACTGTTTGAAATCAGGGTTTAACAAGTACAGTTGCCACCAGTGAGTTACATTTCCTAATTGGTGTTCAGTAGACATGCATAATATACATAAACATTGTTCAAAAAAAGTTTTTCTTCTGCATAAAAGTTTGTTTAAACTTTTTCTTTACTAACAGTTAGAGTTGTCAGTTTTTCATCTTTCTAAAAAATGTTTTTATTAAAAAAAAACTTTTTTTTTTTCACACTATATCTGATATTACTGTAATTATTAACTATACTGTGACTAATAAAAGAAAAGTTTAAATATGTCCTGCAAAAAGTTAAATAAAAAAAATTACTTGTTTGCCTTTCAAAATTTTCTACCCCACATCACTACCAACACTCAGTAAAGAAATACTGTGTAGTGTAGCAATGTCTTTATTTTCAACTATTTCATGCTTTAATTACATATTTGTCACTTTAGAATTTACTTACCTGTTGTAAATAAATAAATAAAAATTCACAACACAATTGTGAGTATATTTTCCAGTATTTACAACGACCATCTGTAATGTGTCTAAATTCTTTTACAGGATATTGCACACAAAATATTAACTTTTCTATATTTCCAAGATTTTGTTTTGAACCTCCATTAAGATTTTTTTCCCTTTTCTTTAAGAACCAGTTTATGATTTTGCTGCATAGATAAGTATGATGCTGAAATGTGTAAAATTGTTTTATAAAAAGATCAGATGAATTCACTCTGTAGGAAGAAATGTGCACAGTTTGCTTAAAGATTTTACTTAAATAATTATTACATTTGCATTACACTTTTAGACAAATAGTTCAAGTAGTAAAATTATAATAGTCATTACTACATTCAATTAATATAATTAAATAAAAATCCTTTAAAAATTTATATATCTGACAACTTTTATGCTTTTTGACTACTGAAAAATTTTAATAGTGCAAATAGCTTTATTGAAAATTTTAGCTGTAGTGAATTCCTGCTCGGTAACGACTGCGGTGCTATCTTCAAATTTCAGTATCTGAAACAGCATGTTTGCGCACCATGTTATGATCTTTGGAAATCTTGAAGGTTCGCTCGGTGGCACCTTCGGCCCCTTATCCCCATTTTAGAATTTATAACAGCTTGCTCTCTCATAATGCAAACAGCTTTAAAAAAATTAACTGTTGCAAATTTCTGTTCTGCGACGGCTACTATGCCCTTTCAAGTTTCATGATTTGAAACAGCCTGTTTGCTCACCATGTAAATAAACTTTGAAAATTCTAATTGTAGCAAATCCCAACCCGGTGGAGCCTATGGTCTCCTAATCTACTCCCATATAATTTAATCATAATTGGAGGCAAACATAAGGCAAATTAAACATTCAAAATGACAAATTTATATAAAAGGAAAATAATATAACATGAAATTCTGACACAGCAAAATTTTCAGAAAACCTGAATTCAGGGGTAGTCCTTGAAAAGTTTCACCCCTGGTCCTTGTTTTCATGACACATAAGGTCAAATATTATAATAGTGACATAAGATTTTGTTACTCACGGAAACATTTTAATGTGCATGGATTTCAACATTTAGAGAGAAATCAGTTTTCCTAAATTATCGTATTTTAGCGAACTGTTGCTGCGAGTCTAAAAATTATTATAAGAAATCTTACAGCAACTCCATTAATTAAAATAACTTAGCAGATATTTATACGCAGTGTAAAACTGAAATACCTTATGGCTGTGTACATTCAGACACTACCAAGGAGCCAGTCGACATTTCTACAATCACAGAGTGATACAAATTTTTGAGTAACTTTAACTTTTGTTGACGGTAAATCATATCAACGGGCAATGTGATCTAATAAAATAAAAACTTACAGTGAAACATCAATTACTTTAACCTTTTAAATTAAGGGAAGAAAAAATACACGACTCAGACGCCATTGAAATCCTCTCAAATATAAACATCAAAGATGATGCGCCCACTCAAACAGCCATTCAGAAAATGGATGGTTGAACAATTGATTGTGCGCATTCAATTTACAAACAGGCGCCACCAAACGGTGAAAATTAACACCTCCATGATGACCGCTTAATATCGCAACGGATCTAACCAATATGGCGATGTAAACAAAACCATAAACAAAGTATTCCGGGTTCGCCATACTTCCAAAAGATTTTCTATAAAATTAATAAAGTAAGTGATACAATTCATTTACAAGTTAATAAAAAATTAATATATTCTCAGATACAGAATTTTACTAAGGAGATTAAGTCCACATTTTGAAAAATGGAGTTGCCAAGTGCTGCTTATACTTTTCAAAGAGTGAAAAAGCTAACAAAATCTTCACTTCAAAATCATACTTGATTTTTGAATTTACGAATTATGAAACAAACTTATAGTGTCTTAATTCTTATCCATTAAAAAAAAAAAGTTATTTTCTAATTACCTTAAACGTATTTTTCTCCATACAATACCAAACATATTGTCATAAGTATATAAAAACATATGAAGAAATTTTCAGAAATAAAATTGTATCATACAAAACTTAAACTCATTGTAATTTTTGTTAATAAATAGTTTAAATTAAAATCCACAGATACAGACGTAACTTCAATCCAAAAATATTAGCAGGGCTTGAAATTAATAGTGGTCAGTTGGTCCAAAGAGCATAAAAATATTCAGCAGAACAGGTAAATATAATTTCTAGTAGTTTATTGGAACAGTGCAGCTTTTCAAATTTCTAATTTTTTTCTAAATTGCCAATATTAATTATTCTCTATAATATTTAATTTCACTTTCATAACCTTTTTTTTCACTTTTAATTCTTAATAGTAAATATGTGACATTAAGCTCATTTATTAAAACAATTTTTGATTTATATATGACTTCATTTGCATCTTTTAATTAATTTACAAAAGTTTAGCATATTTGATATGTAATTTTATAAACAGTCTTAGTAAAACTAATATTTTTTAAATTATAATAGAGTGTAAGAATGAACTAGTCAAAGTGTGTACAAACTACAAACCAGTGAAATTTGAAAATTACTGGTCCTGCAGACCAGTAGTTTTTAGTACGATAGGGCATACTATTTCTTTCAGACAGTGATTTTATGTAATCACTTTATTTTCCACTTTGAATGAATGTGCGAACATTTGTTTTTATTTATAAAAATTACCTTTAATTAAGCTCTGTTAAAACTATAGACTTTTCAGGGCGAATCCACCCCTTCTTCAGTAGCTATTACATGGTCTGCTTTGGTTGAAACTGATCTTGTCTTCTTTCCTCTGTGTTGATCTTCTATGAGGTGGCGCCATGCACAATCTAAATTGACGTGTGCCCATTACATGCTAATTGGTCATGGGCACAACTCGTGCCTGTGCAAATTTAGATCATGTGTGGCACCACCTCATAGAAGATCAACACAGAGGAAAGAAGACAAGATCAGTTTCAAGCAAAGCAGACCATGTAATAGCTACTGATGAAAGGGCGGATTCGCCATGAAAGGTCTATAGTTTTAACAGGGCTTAATTAAAGGTAATTTTTATAAATAAATAAGTTAAATGCTCTGTTTAGAAGTTTTAAACTTTTAATATTTGTTTTAATTTAAAATATATAAAACTGAAAGTTTGACATTGTATCCTCCTCGATTGCACCTGTCTGGATTATTAAATTTTATTTATTTTTTTTAATGGTATACTTATTAAGACTTAGATAAAATGAAACACTTTCTGCGAACACAAAAATCTCAATGAAAAATTTTCTGCACCTCCCCCCCCACCCCCCCCCAAAAAAAAAAGAACATGTGAAAAATAAAAGTTAAAATAAAGCCCTAAAACAACAAATATATAATTAAGGTATAAAAAATTCAAAATAAAGCATTTTCATAAATTGATTTAGAAAAAAAATTTCTGCAAAAAAAAATCTTTTCTTTATTTTTTATTTTGTTTACAAGTTTGGTATACATATGAAACAAATTTTTAATTTGAGGAAAAATAGATTCATCAAGTTTAGTAATAAAATCTAAAAATAATTACATATGAGAGAAATATGGATTACTTCTATTGCTTTATTGTTTCTAGAATTGATCATTGGTCACTGTCTGGAGATGAGAAGGGGGGGGGGGGTGGTAAGTAAAAAAATTAATTACACAATCAGAAAGAAATATTAAACTCTCATTTCTAATTCTAGAACCCAAAAAGCAAATTTAAAATTAATACTGTCATGGAGTAAGATTACGATACAAAAGACTTCTGCAGAACATTTGACTGCCGATCGCTAGTTATAGATAAGAAAAGGGGGAAAGGACAAAAAAATTCTATGAGCAAAAAAAATTTACAATTTTATTTTTTTATAGGTTCTAGAACGTCATAATGCAAGGTTAAAATGAATATTGACATTTATGTTGTAAATGTAGAAAGATTGGATATCTAGAGGCTTTGCCGATCATTAACGGGGTTTCTGTCTTTCTTCTTCTACTTTTTTTTTTTTTTTCTTTTTTTTTTTTTTATAGCGAACGATACCTGCGACTTTTTTGAAAGTGGAAGAAATTAATTCGCAGAATTCCACGAATAAGGGGGAAAAAAAAAAAAAAAATGCAAATTCGCATAAAAATCACACTTTTTTTTAATATTTTTTTTATTATGAATGCTGAAAATTTTTCCATGACCGGTGTTCGCATATATTTATATTATCTATGTCTGCTTATTAATAAGGTCCAAATGTAGCTAACACTGTATATTTTAGTTCAATTGGATAATTATTTTTTTTTTAATATTGAGTAACTAGCCACCTTTGGCGACCAGCTAGTTTGCGATCCTTGAAAAATCCGACTTTACGAAATTCTTGCTCAGTGGCGACGCCATGTTTCAGATTCTACAACAGCTTAATGACATATAGTGAAAATAGCTTTATTGAAAAATTTAACCACAGTAAACTCCCACTCGGTAGCGCCCTCTTCCCGTTTCAATATTTGAAGTAGCCTGTTTACTCACCGTGTTAAGATCTTTCAAAATTCTGACTTTAGCAAAGTCCCATTCGGTGGCGCTGAAATTTTAACTGTAGCAAAGTTCCGCTTTACATTTCATGCTGTGAAACAGCCTGTTTCGCTCACCATGTAAAGGACTTTTGAAAATTCTTATCGTGGCAAATCCACAACCCAGTGGGGCCTACTGTCTCCGAATCTTCTCCCTATAAGTAATTTACTCAGAATAGGAGATATTAAATTATTAAAATATCAAAGCGCCCTCTGGCGACAGAGATTTGCAATATGTACTCTTCAATTTCAATGACTTTTAAAATGATATTTTAGGTGTGAAATTACGTTAAGTAGAAGCTGAGATACAAAAGCCCAGGAGCAGAATTGTATGCGATGTTCTGCAACGAGACATTAAAATTTGCAGATGTTCTGCAGGTATTTCGTCAAAATTTGTCAAAGCACAGTAAAATGCAAAATAAGCATAAAAATAATACTTATTAGTAAAATATTTATTACACATTTATAATAAAACATGATTTAAAATTTTTATAATCTAAAACTGAGGAATACACCCAGAATTTGCAATTTTTTCAATGGCTTTTGGCATTAACATAGTCACATTAATGTGGATATACTACTTACAAAATGTTTATAAATTTTGTCTATACATTGAAACAATGACTTTTTAGAAATTTTCTAGTATGCTAACAGATTTACAGGTCAGTTGAACATATCTAGGTTTTGTTAATTTTAGAATGTTAGCTGTATCAACATCATCTAGTTAGGGGATAGATGAAATGTTCTGCAAAAGCCTCAATTGTTCTGCGACGTGCGTCACAGTTTTAAACACTTTCTGCTCCTGGGTACAAAAGTAATATAAGCATTCTTATAAAAAAATTTGTGTCCATTTATTCCGTGTTTTTTCCCTGAAACTTACGTAACTGCAGGCTAAATAGGGTTAATAATACTTAATACGAAATGTGAGTGGAGTATCGGAATTCAAAAGCCTGCATCATAATTAGAATTGGAGATATTGTAATAAAGTAGTTCTGGCTTTTTTGTGGTTTTCTCTAAAACTCCCGCATGGAATTTAATGGCTTATATCACTTTAAAAGTCCGCAATATTTCAAATGATGTGTTATAAGTAATTTAATCATAATTAGAATTCTAGATATTGAATTGTTAAAATATCAAAGCACCCTCTGTTGACAGAGATTTGCAACATATACTCTTCAATTCCAATAACTTTTAAAATGATATATTACTTATGAAATTATGTTAATTAGAAGCTGAGATACAAAGGTAATACAGCAGAGAGTCAAAACACCGCACAGCTCGGGACCAGAGGTTGTGTGGATTTTAGGATTTGGTGGATTTCGGGGCCCATAAAAAATGATTTTCACGTTGATTAATAAAAGCAGAATATTATTCAAACTAAACACATACTAGTGAATAATAACACTGAATATTAAATTACTAAGTACATAAGAATAATAATGAACATTAAAAATATATATATAATGAAAACAATAAATAAAATGAAAAAAAAAAAAAAAATACTTGTCAAAATTTGATAAAATCTGTTCACATGCAGTTTGTTTTAAACTACACTTGTACTTGCATGATTTATTAATTCATTGTAAATAGTAGTAACACAAATTTATTTTTCTGATAATTTTACTGAGTTCTTCCTTACAAATTGAAAGCAAAATGCCTTCATCAGATAGCATTTTAAAAAATTAGTTTGTTATTGTTTACCTGATTGATATCATTACTATAATAATCATTTTCTTTTGATGAATTTAATATAACTGTCAATAATTTCATTATCAGCAACTTGATTCTTGCAGTTTTTCATATTATTTTGTATTTCTTTTTTGTAATCATAAAATGTGAGCACAAAATTTGCATTCAAGATCTTTTTCAAAAATTCTAATTTGCAGTTTTGTAACTTGTAAATTTCATTGTTTGTATCTGACAAGCTGTACGGATTTCGGAGGATTTTAGGTTGGCGGATTTCTGGCTCTCTACTGTATAAACATTTTTATAAAAAGATTTGTATTGGACTTATCCATGGTTTTCTCTAGTGTTGACTCTCTGCCGATTTAGCAGGGCGCAGTGCCCGGCGGCCCTTACTAACTTATTTCTAGCGCCTGGCGGCTGCTACTAACTTATTTTTAGTGCCCGGCAGCCCTTATTTGTATTTTTCACAGGGTTGCCAACTGCTCCGATTTCTGCGAAGTTTCTCCGAAAAAATTAAAAAACTCCGCGAGTTATTTTTTATGCTCTGCAAATTCAGTCTTGACCACCTAGCTAAACATATTTTATTAATACATAAAACTGAATAGTGGCTGACACTGAAAAAAAAAAAAAAATATATATATATATACCTACTATTCTTTTTTTCTTTTTTTTTTTTTTTGGCCTTGCACACATCTAGACAGAAATCGCAATCCAATCTTTATCAACTTTTGATTTTGCATTTCCAACAGTTGCCGCATAAAACATTTTTTGAATTTTATTTTTTATTTAGGAAAGCGCTTCAACGCCTCTTGAAAATAACAAAACTAACTTTTACAATCTAGCTGAAGAACCACACGCACGCTTCATCGTACAATACTCATAAATAAATAGTAAAGAAGAAAAAAAAAACATTCTAGTGCTAGGCATTGCATAATCAAAATATTGCTGACTCAGAATGGGAACAAATATTTGTTTACATTAGCTATGAGTGTGTTTAATTAAAACCACAAGCTGAAAGAGGAGAAGAAAGAAACCGAATGCTGTGATTATGCGGCATTTTGATTTTCATTTAAACTATATCAATGTTTCAGTTATCTTAATGCTTAATATGTCGCTAAAAAAATAATACTTTCTAACAAAATAATTGTTTATTTTAATTATTTATTGATAAAAAATAATGGATTCAAAGCTACTGAACTTTAAGTACGATTGACAACGCAAAGAATCTAATATGAGAAAATAGAGGTCATTTTTATTTATGTTTTTGAACAGATTTTAAAATTTTTATTTTATGTTACTTAGAAATTTTGCACAAATTTTTGGTTTCTTGCTTTTCAATGACAGAAACGTTAGAGAATCTTTTTTTTTTTTTTCTTCACACAAATTAAATATTACATATTTTCCTTCTGTTAAATATAGTATTTATAATTTCTTTATCGCTTTTAAGGAATATATATATATTTTATGAAATTAGCAATCAAATACTTTTTAAAAACACAGATGTAGGACTAAATTTTTGATTTCTAATATTTTCCAACAGCGAAGTGGAAAAGTATTTATATTGTATCTCTTTCTTTTTGAGAGTGAACTTATTATGCTTGGAAATTTAAGAATTCAAAAATCCGATATTAAGATTAACCTCAGCATATTTCTTATTGGAAAAGGAGAATGTTTTGTTAAAAGTTAATTTACAGAGGTGCGAAAAAATACATACACTAAAGTTTGTATACAACAGTTACTAACAGTCATAAGGAAAATTCAAATACATTTCAGCAGTGTTAGTTTGCTTGACATTCTTCGGGGAAAATAATGACACACCTTTCTAATCCATAACGAAATTATCCATTTAGAAAATGCTGTAGACATTATTTATACTTCTTTTACAATTAAGCACAAAAGATGCAAAATGCAATACTGTCTTAGTAGTCTTAGGTATTCGTGATTTTAGTTAGTGTTATACTTTTTCAAACAGAATTGAACTGATGGCTTCTTAAATATATTATCTGATTAAAATAGTGTTTGTAACATTTGTAGGCTTCTTGCTCGGCAAAACAGAAAATATCGGGTACATTACTGACTATATGCAATAAATTTTCGAAAGTTTGAAATTATAATAAGTCCTTTTATATCTGCATGAAATTTTAGTAAAATATGTCATTTATGTATAAACTACATTTTAAACACAGAATAACTCAAAATGTTTGGAATGCTGGCAAGTGTTTTTTAATTAGTGCAGTGTGCATGATTTTACTTTCATGTTAATTCTTAAATTATTATTTTAAAGGATGATCTAAATAATTTAACGAAACCATATAACTGCAATTTTTTATTTAATTATCAATAATTATTATCACATTATTATTATTTTTACAAAAGTTAATTTAAAAGAAAAATCTGTCTTGAATTTTATCCCGGGGTAACGTAGAATTTTTTACCTAGACTTTTGTTTGTTATGTATTCTTGAACTCTTAGATTCTGTAATAGCCTATCTCTTATTATGTAAAATTCAAAATAGTCTACAGCAAATGGTAAGGATGTTGTTTTTTTACTTTCAAAAGAAATAGAACTAAGACTCCACTATTTCAAATATATTCCCGCACCGAGCTCAGGTCTATAAGCCGGCCCGTGATGACCTCTAATGCAGCCCCCCTATAATATAATCTCACGAGCCGCCACTGGATCTAGGGTGGATGTACAAGTAATAAGCACCCTCCTCATATTTTGGTTTATAAAAAATAAATAAAAATTCAGCTTTTATTTATTTTTCAATAATTCTCTGCATTTTTTATAAATCCTAGGTTATTGAAAGGTTAAGAGACAATAATAATACTGAAACCACTCAAAAGTTCGCTTTGGGTTCCCGCTACCTTCGGCAGCGCCTTGTTCGTCCTCGCATTCTGTGATATCTGTCCCTATTGCCTGCGACAATGACTTACCCGTGGGCTTCCATTTAGGTGCTTATCATATATGACAATTTCGATACGGACAGTATCGAAAATTTTGAAGTAGCCCTTTATATTTGAATCCTAGTTATATATGAGCAATATTATACGTGATGTACATAATATTTGCTTTCAAGTTATTCTCTATATTTATTTGATTTAATCGATCAACCATAGAATGACAGCAATTTCAAGCCAAATATAATATTACAATATGCTATGATCGGCTACTTCTAACGCATGAGACAATTATTATTATTTTGTGGTTATATATACTTCATGCTTAGTTAATAGTAGTTGGTATATAGAAAAATAAATAAATTAATATGTAAACTTGATCATGGTACAGCCTTAATGCCCTTGCCGACTTTTAAATTTTTGTTGCCATTTTAGACCAAAATATAATTTATGCGATTATTGTTCCTATACGCAAGCGAAGTGTGACGTCACTGACCGTCCGTGGATGCAAGAAAATGATTTCCTATGTTAATCGCCCATTGGATTTTTTGTAAAAAATGATTAAAAATCGAAGAAAGTTATTTCCCGATTTTAATCCCCATATTTGGGTACATATATGTATTAGTTATCATGTGCATGTGTTAGATTGAGTTATATTGCTGTCAAGTTGACAAAATTTTAATTTTAAATTTCAAAATTCTGTCGTTCTTGTATTTGGTGATCATAAACGTAATACGAAAATATACATGCCAGATGTATATTTTCATAATATGCATTGTACAAAATATTGTTTCATATTATTCATTACTGTCTTAAAATAAGTTGTTAAAATAACCACGATTTTTGAAAAGAATTAAATTATGTTCGCCAAATAATTTGGCGATATTTTACTTTTCTACCAAGAATGACCGATATCAAATCTATTCCGCTACAACATATTAGTATCTTATATTAGATACTTTATTTAGACATTTGAAAATAAATTTGACTTCAAATTATGATAAAATATTTATCATTTCCCTTTTAATCAGTATATTAGTTGGATATTGTGTAAATATCATCCTTTGAAATGAAATGTTTGTGTTTTCAATCGAATATGGAAGTTTGGCATTTTTTTTTTCTAGAGTTTTGAAATTAAAAATTCAAATTTTGTCAATTTTACAACAAAAATAACTTAATCTAATGCATGGACATAATAACTAATACATATTTATACCTAAATACGGGGAATAAAAATGGGAAATATTTTTCCTCGATTTTTAATAATTTTTTACAAAAAATCCAATGGGCGTTTAACATAGGAAATATTTTTCTTGCATCCACGAACGGCCAGTGACGTCATCACTTCACTTGCGTATTTCTTTCTATCTTTTTCTTGGCGAAAAATTCCGATCTACTTCAGCATCAAAATTATAAAAAATTGTCAAGAATTATCAATAAGAAAATACCTTTAATATATTGCTGAATTAGTGTTTATGCCAAGTGTGTTTCATCCGCCATACTAATAAAAAAAAAAAAAAAAAAAAATCTGAAGTTGAGGTATATAAAAAAAAAATTCTGAATAAAATTCAGAAGAAATATGTTAGATTTGTAATATTACTATTTTATTTTAAAATTATAAAGTGTCATTTTCTCATCGACCAATTTAACATTTAGTAATTTCTTATTTTTCGCGTGAAAGCATATTTCATTTTATGCTGAAAACAATAAATAAATACATCTCGTAAACTTTTTTTTGGCAACAATTAAAAATTTAAATGGCTTATATTAAGTCAATAAGTTTATTATTTTCATATTTTAATTAATTTTAAAGATTTTTTCAATTTTTTTTTTCCTAAACCATCCCTGACCTATAAGGAAAAAAACAAAAAAAGAATGATCGAAATCGGTCAAGCCGTTTACGATTTTATAAAGAACATAGAGACAAACATTCATTATATATATATATAGATGTAACTTATTTCTTAGCAACTTCCAATTTTAATAGAATTACTGTATGATTTATGGTTTTAAAGGTTCAATGCACACAAACTTTTAAATTAAATATAAATTTCTACTATATTTTATTATAAAGTACCATTCATTGTGCATAACTTAAATGACAATATTTTATATAATAATAATTGTTAAAAGAATATTCACAACATAAATTGTTATAGGCTGACACTCATTATTCGGCCAGGCCGAAGCTTCGTTCCATCTCTATTGAAAACATAAGTGTTGCACTGTTAAAGTTTTCAGAAATTTTTTAAAATTTGATTTTTATTTATTTATATTTTAACATTCCTCGAGTCCTACAGTTTCTTTATATTGACAAACAACTCTGTTTTCCTTGCTTTTATTCTTTACTTTTTATTCTGTTTTAATAAGAAAATTATACTTTTTTTTTTTTTTCCTGTGGGGTATTTTTCAGGGTTTTTTTCTATAGAGCAGTTTGAGCATCTCCAATATTTCTGAAAATTGTTTGTTCACGTTCTAATAATGTATATAATATTTGTTTTATATTTGTATATTTATTTTATTATACATTAAACAAAAGTAGAATTTTAAACAAGGATTTTGAAAACAACCACTTGGGATTTTTCAAGTGGGTTTTATTGAAAAAACCCACCCGAATTTTTTTTGTGTCGGGCAAAATCTAGCATACCCTGATTTTCAAACTAGTGTGTTGGTCATCCACATGACTTTTTTATACATTTTCCTATACCAATTCCCTCAATAAAAATAATTTATTAAAATTATCTTTCATAAAGAATGCAGACGATTTTCATTCTAAAGAAGTATGACATTAATTTTCTAAAGAGAGTCAATTTTATTTTCTATATATGACATCTTAAAAAAAAAAAAAGTGCTTTATTTTTTTAAAAAACTGATAATTTTATTTTAAATTAGCACATATCCATGGTTCAACTATTTGTTTTGAAGGTACTAACAAGCTCTTTTGAAAGATACCCATAGTGAAAGGTTCTCCCATGGGAGAGAAGCGATACTTCCACATATGCAAAATTATTTTGCATATATTTTGCACTATTATAAATAATTCTATTTATGTACATTAAAATGAAATTTTGTCCTATACCGCCATGTTAATTTAGAAGTGGTATGGCAACACCACCTACCTGATGATTTTCTCCAAAATTTGATAAGCACTAAATTATATCAAGATGTGTTTCTTTAATCCTCACTGATTTCGTGAATTAAAAAATGATTTTGTTAACAAAGTTTGACCTATTGGCACGCAAACAGCATCAAGCAGTTTTGTACAGTCAGCCAAAAAAAAAAAAAAAAAATCACCCACCCCCCACCTAATTTTGCCGTAAATTATCTTAGAAGCATGCGGCTGGTACCTATCAATCTGCATCAACGTCTAGTTTTTAATGGTGTAGTTTGATTTTACTTAAGGGGTCATCTACATATTAAAACAGGTATAAACTTCATTTTTTTCAATGACGACCCCTATTTTTGACCTCATATTCTGATTTTTTAGATCAAGGCAGTTCGGAAAAACCTACCTATTTATATACTTTAAATCAATTCTAAACATAGTTACACGTGAAAATGTGTTAGGGGACCGTCTATACATTTAGAAAAAATAAAAAAGGGATTTTGCGAAATTCCTCCCTACATTCCCCTCTCTTGGGGGTGGAAGAGAGCAAAAGACATGTTTCCATGTGTAACTGTGCTTCACATTATCTTAGGCAATTTTTAACATATAGTTTGGTTATACATATGCAACAAGTAGCTTAGAGATTTTTCAAAATTCCACCCACACCCCTTTTAAAGACAGAAGGCAAAAGACATGTTTTCAAATTATCTCAGGAAAGCAATTTTTTTTTAATATATATATTTGTTGTTTATGCATACTCAATACGTATTATAAAGTGGTTTTGGGAAATTACACTTCCTACCTTAGGGCAGGCGAGGTAAAAAATCATGTTTTAAGGCTTAATTCTGCTCCAGTTGTGATAACTGTTTTGATGACTCCAAACATAAACAGTATTAGTAAGAAGCACATAGAAAACTATTTAAAAAATAAATAAAATATATTCTAGTGACTTCAATGTAAAACAGTGGCTCCATTAATAAATACTCTTACTCAAAATTAAAATATTATAGATAAATCATTTAATTTTTTTTCTTTAACTCTTATTTACATTTTATAATCATTAACTCCTAAGTCTATTAAATCCTATTTTTTTAACATTCAATGATATACTGCTTTATCTTTTAAAACATTATTATTTACTTTCCAATACACAAAATTTTCATTTTTATTTTCAAAACAAGGATTAAAGTTTTATTTACTATTAATATTTAATGCGACTGTCAATTACCGTTTGTTTATTGAATTTGGCAGCAAAACAATGGCATTAAACCATCATTTCTTCATATTATTAAAAACTAGCAGGCTACGGCCACTTCGCTGGTCACTATATTTAAATGAATTTTCAAAAGAATTGGATGAGTATTTATTTTTTACATCACATAACAAATAAAAACTTAAAAAAAAAAAAAAAAAAAACATTGAAATCGCTTTAGATCTCGCTTCTTCGGGTACCCGTTGCCTAAGGCAGCTCTTTTTTCTACCCGTGCTGCATCGGGTTCAGTTTCCCACTGTCTACAGTAACGTCTTTCCCGGGCACTTCAATCTGGGTATTTATCAACGACTTCTGGATTTTCTGTTATTTAAGAACTGCAATTTTAATGATGACTGTATCTCAGCATCTATTATATATTTTAGTTTTTGAACCATGTGTTTTATAGCCCCCGTATTACGATTTGATTCCGACCAGTGCAATAAAATAAAATAAAAAAGTGGATTTTCTCTTAAAAGGAACTAAATACATGAAAAACGAATTTTAAATCAGTTTATCCTTTCTACTATAAACTGCCATTTTTTTCACCCAATAAATCTTATAAATAATAATAATAATAAAAAGATTTTTCTTAATTCTTTTTATTTCTTTTAATTAATTAAACAAATTCTAATTAATTAAAAAAATGAAAAATAAAAAGTTGCTATAGTATAAAATTTATACATAAATGTAACAATTTATTTCTACTGCATTACTATTTGATTTTCAATAAATATATTAATAATAATAAAAAGAAAAAAAAAGAAAGAAAATCTCCTTCAAATGAATGTATTAAATAAAAAATGAATTGCATACTAGCCATTGCTAAGATACACAGACAATTGCATTCGAAGAATAAATTCATGAAAAATGAAACATTGAAGCCAATATTTAAAATCGAAAAAACATTAATTTAAAAAATTCAAATTCAAAAAAATCTCAATGAGGTGCACACCTGCAGGGTTCCAGGTACCTATATGCTAAATTTGGAAGCTTTGCGATCAGTAGTGTAAGCAGCAGAGCGCAGATAGACACACAGACACTTTTCTTTATTTATATAGATAATCAAGATAATTTGTGCACATAAATTGACATGAGCAAATTTAACATTAAAAATACTTTACTAATTAGCAGGTTTTACCTGCTTCGCTGGTCACTATATATAATTTTTTTTTTTTTCAATGTTTAAATATATTCCAATTGGCAACTATGGGCTAAGCAGGGGTTAAAGCAACCAAATAGGAAAATATAGGAATTTTTTCATACAAATATAGGAACTTAATTTAGAAATTTTTATTCATGAATTCATCAACCGTGAATGTTTATTTAAATCAAATTGGAGTGTACAGGTTGATATTTTTATTTATTACCAACTATGTGAAAAATACCAGAGCCGGGAATCGGCCAGGGTAGCTCAGTGGTAGAGCATCCGTGCGTTAAGCGGAGGACCCCGGGTTCGATTCCCGGCTCTGATATTTTTCACATAGTTGGTAATACATAAAAATATCAACCTGTACACTCCAATTTGATTTAAATAAATATAGGAACTTAATTTTAAAAGAAGATTGAGAGATTCAGTAAAAACGAACTTTCTCTAACATTATTTTGTAATTTTGCAATGATTAAACGACTTTGAAAATAAACACCTTAATTTAATCTTATCTAACTTAACAGATGAACATATTTTCATATTTATTATCCCTTGCTTGTTTTGTTCTAACCGTTTATATCATTTAATATCAGTACACATAATATTTTTTAAAATAATGACACCTTTTTTACATCATAATGCTTGAAAAATCAAAAAGAAAAAAATCATAAATACATATAATTGGTTAAATACGTTTTGAAGCACAACACATTTCAACTACAACAAAAAACATACTCAAATATGTTATATATCTTAAATATAAAAATTTAGAGTGTGCTGTGCAAGGTCTCTTGATTACTTACTGTGTTGTAGATGGTAAATACCACTTAATTATGTGGCCAGTGTGTAACATTTATTGAAAGTTAAATTTTCTTGTTTAATCACTAAAACTGCCTATTTAATGAACTGGGCTCAATAAAAAAATAAATAAAAAGTAAAAGAATAAGTGAAAAATCAAAAATGGTCATGCAATTATCAATTCTTTTAATGATTGTATGAAAAATTTTTTCTTGCTTTGAATGATACTTGTTAAGTTCCATCCAAATAACAATGTTTATATTAGGATATATTATTTTTATTTTAAATTACCCTTTTTATTTCATTCGTTTGAAGACACAGGTAAACATTTGCTTTATTTTTAGTCATATTTTCTGTTAAATTATTGTTTTTAAAAATTCTTTTATGTCTTCCGTAGATATATAAGGTTTTATTTATATTAATCAATAAATTGTCACCTATGAAGTCAAAGTCTCAAGTCCAGTGGAACATAATGGAATGGTTCGTGAAATTAAGTTGATTCTCATAATGAAAATACTATATTGAATGAAATAGTGGTAATGAATGCCTGCATGCATTGTTTTTATGAAAATATTTGTTTATAAACACACACATTAAACCACAATAAAAAATAAAAAAAAGAAAGAAATCTGATTAAAGTTTTTATCATGTTATTTTCTTAAAATTATAATGCATGCAATATTATTCACAAATGACAAATTATATTTCCAATTACATTAGCAGAGAATGTTGAGAAGAAAAAGCAATTATTTTTTTCTATAAATGATATTTTGGAAAGATAGGAGAATTTAAATAGGATGCCTAGCAGGAAAAGTAGAAAATAATAAGAAATTAAAATGAAATAGTAGAATGTAGAAAATACAGGAAAACTTTTGTAAAATATAGGAAAAATGGAAAGAATTATAAAATATAGGGCTTTTTCACGATTTTTCGAAATATATAGGAAATATAGGTACTCTTTGCGCCCTGTAAGTATGGGACCCTCTTGGCGACTTCAAATACTTTTTGCCATTCTTGCAATAAATTGAAATGGCTTTGGCTATCGCAAATTTCTTAATTTTAAATCCTTACACATGTAGAAAAAAAAATTTATAATGGAACTTAAATTTCTTAAACAGGATATCTTACGGTCAAATCTTTTATCTTATTTAAGTTTAAAGATAAAAAATACTTCATAGATCTATATTTTCACTAGTAATACAAACGGATCCTTTACATTTCCTTTATTTTGATTTTATAGTTTTAGTGATTAAACAAGAAAATTTAACTTTCAATAAATGTTACACACTGGCCACATAATTAAGTGGTATTTACCGTCTACAACACAGTAAGTAATCAAGAGACCTTGCACAGCACACTCTAAATTTTTATATTTAAGATATATAACATATTTGAGTATGGTTTTTGTTGTAGTTGAAATGTGTAATTATCGACATATTTAAAAAAAAAAAATCATACGAGAGAACTAAATAATCAGATACTCTTCGAAATATTGACAAATAGCAAACACACTTACCAGAGACAAGTCGCCATGTTTTCCGATCCGATTAAACCATTCCATTTTCCATCAACTCTTCGTCCCGCAAATTTTGTCAGCTTTGGCTCCTCCTACAGCTCCTCCTACAGTAATTACGACCGACTAATTGCGGCGCTCTATTTGCTTAATCAGCGTAGCTGGAATTGTTTCATAAATCGCCTCACCGACACCATCGAGATTCGAGAACGAG
>CAWVNO010000754.1:0-19000 GCA_963930645.1 Salticus scenicus
TCACATTGCTCGAAAACGAATGATTGCTGAATGTTGCCAATTTATACGTGTGACTGTCATGATGCCTAGTTGTACACCTGCAAGTGTCGTCTTAAGACGAGATCTCGTTTTAGAGATATAAGGGACTTTACACGATTTTTCGTGACGTCTGTATGTGTGTGTGTCTGTGTGTGTGTGTGTGTGTGTGTGAGTATGTCGCATAACTCAAAAACGGTTGGACGTAAAAAGTTGCGAATTGGTACATATGCTTGTTATAACATCTAGTTGTGCACCTCCCATTTTGGACTTTGTATGATTTTCCGTTTTGGAGATATTTAGGAAAATTAGGTTCATAATGGCCAAAATGTATCAAAAAACGGTAATAACTCAAAAACGGTTTGGACAAATCTTGCAATTTAACTGACTTCTCGACTAGCTAGAGATTTAAAACTTTCAGAAGAGTTCAGAATGCAACAACAATGCCTTTTTTAAATACTTTTAGTCAACTGTTTCTAATACCTGCTGTCTTCAGCAGCGTTTATGTGATTCAACAGAAAATTTATTTAACTAACTTCTCGACTAGCTAGACATTTGGAACTTTCAGACTAGATCAGAACACGATGAAAATGCATTTTTTAAATACTTTTAGCCAACTGTTTAGGGTCCCTGCTGTCTTCGACAGCGTTACCAGTGCAAATCTTGCAATCGATTTTTAACTAACTTCCCGACTAGCTAGACATTTAAAACTTCCGGAAAAAACTCAAAACACGGTGACAATGCATTTTTTAAATATTTTTAGCCAATTGTTTTAGGTCACTGCTGCCTTCGACAGCGTTTATATGGTTCAACAGAAAATTTATTTAACTAACTTCCCGACTAGCTAGACATTTGAAACTTTCAGAATAGTTCAGAATACGGTGAAACTGCATTTTTAAAAATACTTTTAGTCAATTTTTTCGGGTCCTTGCTGCCTTCGTCAGCGTTACCAGTACAAATCTTGCATCGGTTTTTAACTAACTTTCAGAAAAGCTCAGAACACGGTGAGAATTCATTTTTTAAAATATTTTTAGCCAACTGTTTCGGGTCCAATGTCAATGTTTTTTAACATTATGTATATTTCTAAAAGTGTATAAGGAAGTCAAGTGGTGCCCACATCAGATTTTTTTCTTTTAATATTTAATAAAATGCAAAAGGTTGAAATATTTTATAGAAAATATGTTTTATTTTTCAAGTTTCGAGATGAAAAATAATTAGGGAAAATTACTTTTTTTTTTTTTCCAATTCAGAAATGATACTGATACATATATATATATATATATATATATATATATATATATATATATATATAGTTTTGAAATAAATCTCCCCCGATGTTATTTTTATGCAAAAAACTCTAACCGTTATTCGTTTTATTATTTTTTAAATATGTTAATCTTTTTACACAACGTTAAATATCGGATGATCGACAAGTCAGGACGAACTTTAAAAATGAATAATTCGAAAACGAATCAAGATACAAAGATACGGTTTGCACCAAACGGATAAAAAAGAAACCGGGTTTTGCGTAGCAACGAAAAAAAAAATTAGTTCTGTTGGCGACCAACAGATGGCGCTATAGTGTTTTATTTCACCAAAAGATGATTTACAAATGAAAAAAGTGTTGATAACTTACAAGTCAGCTTAATTACAGTTAATTAGTACTGCTACAATAACTGCTCAATGTGCTGTCCATCATTCAGAAGTATAGCTGTGAGACGATTCACCACACCGTTCACAGGATTTAGTAGCATTTCTTGCGTTATGGCAGACACATTTTCGCGGATGGCATCTTTCAGTGCTGCTAGTGATTCCGGTTGGTCGCGGTACACTTCTGACTTCAAGAATCCCCACAGTCAAAAGTCACAGGGTGACAGATCGGGAGATCTTGGAGGCCATGCGTGATTAAAGTAGCGACTGAGAATGCGATATTTCGATGCATGTAAGCTTCGACTACCATTACCTGCTGCAGTTGCTCCTTTTTATATCGTTTGTTGCTTCGCATAATCCTACATCAGAAATCCGATATCCCCATCTGTTTGTCGCCAACAGAACTATTTTTTTTTTCATTGCCACACAAAACCCGGCTTCTTTTCCATCCGTTTGGTGCAAATCGTATCTTTGTATCTTGATTCGTTTTCGAATTATTCATTTTTAAAGTTTGTCCTGATTTTTGGATCACCCGGTATATAAGAGAAAATATATAATTTATCCTTTAGCGCACGAGTAAGAAAGAAAAAGTATTAAAAACCACTAGTTTCTGCAGCAAAAACCTAAAAATACAACAAAATTTAAGGCTCGCATGTACAGAAAATTATCTTATTCATGGTCACCATTTACAATCAAGTATTTCTCTCTTTTCTAATGAAACGGCCTTGCTCATTCTTTAAGACATTGTGCCTAAGATTTAATCTGATCTGCAACTCTGAATTCTCTTCTTTTCTTTTCCTTTTTCCTTTCTTTCTTTTCTTTTCTTTTCTTTCCTTTCCTTTCCTTTATTTATTTTTACATAAATGTTCATTAGATTGGGTCCTATAACAAAAAATGAACTTTAATGTATTAAGAAATCCCTTTTTGAATCTGTATTAGAATACAGAATCGGAGGATTGATTGCACATCGGTAAAAAATTTCAGGGGCTAACCGACAATGAACCTGTAATTTGTGTGTTGATGACTTTTTTTTTTATGTTCAAAAATGCAGTTGGAACTGTTATTCCATTGCTGAGATTGAACATCCATGAAAGTTGCCATCGAGTTGCCACGAAATTCCATCTTTGTTCATCGTTTTGAAAATATCAAAATTAGAGCCACTAAAACTTTAATTTCTAGGTAACGAATGGTCGACATATCGTGAATCTGGGGCGCATACATTTTGCAGGTTAGTATTACCTTATCCTCATATAAATATATCATTTAAGACGCAATCTGTGGGATAGTCCAGCGTTTCTCTTTTTTTATTCTTCTTCTTCTTCTTCTTCTTTTTTTTTTTTTTTTTGACTGGTGTATTAGCATTAAAGTGACTGAGGATACCAGAAATTTAGGATACCATTTCATCTTCAGAGAGGCATTATATTTATAAAATTCTCCTTATAAACTTTGTCGATATTTTGTTTTCATAGATTTTAGAACATCAAAACTACTCTTTGTCATTATATATATATATATATATATATGTGTGTGTGTGTGTGTGTGTGTGTGTGTGTGTGTGTGTGTTTATTTATTTATTTATTTATTTATTTTTTACAGAGTTCTGAATAAAAGTGCAAAATAATATGCATAATATCATTTCATTATTTTTTTTTAAATACACACTTATTTATCAACTAACCATAGTTTTAGCATTCGATAAACAATATTATTTAAAGAAAATGTACCTTCACCATGCAAGAATGGGCTCTTTTCACCTGACGTCAGAGGTCGCATGATAGGTGGAAAAAAAACAGCACGCGAAGTCTTCTCTATCTATAGCGATTGCTGAAATAACATATTTTCTATTCTTATTTCTGATCAATCGCATGTAATATGTGTTTTTTTTTTTTTTTATACATCATCATTTTTAATCCATTTTATATCATTATTCATCATCTTTCGTTTCCTGTATAAATTTACAGTCATCAATGAGTTTTTTTTTTCATTGATGTTCATGGAGAACATATTAAATACTCTGATTTTTGCTACTTAAATCATTGACAGTGCAACATCGTAGTGTGTAAAGTTAACTAACTAAGTTATTATCTTGTTAATGCGATTAATTAGTTAACTAATACTTAGTTAATTAATTTAATACAACTTTATGCAATTAAGTTTAATTGAAAATATTTTAAAATTGCAAATTATAATCCATAAACATTCCACAGGAACAAGCTGTTATTTATTGCTAGATCAGTACATGTAACAGTTACAGTACAGCATACAAAAATCGATTCTTACAGGTAAAAGTAAATACACACATAAAGTGTTTTTTAAAAATTATTAAATTTACAAATACACATATTCTACTGTTTACAAATGCGCAATATTACTTTTATTTTATTTTGCATTAAATATTAACACTTTCGTGTTAAGTACACTATTTAAGTGAATTTAATTCTCGGAATTTGATTTTGCGTTATTCACACTACACGTGATTGAGCAGACGACGCTGGGGAGAGCCCATTCAATTTCAATAGTAAATAATAATAGGAATAATAACAGTGAATAAATATTTTCTGAACATTTTAAAATAAAATTACAACTAAATATGAGACATATTTTAATGTACATTTTCACAATGAACAAATAAATAATCAAAATGCACTAAATATTAACAGTTAAAAAAAAAAAAAAAAAGAAAAAAAACATTTTGATTACAGGCAACAAAATACTTGCTTATTATTTCTTATTTATTACTTTCTTCTATATGTAATATAGAGAAAGTATTGGATTCGCGAAAATTTTCGACCTCCGTTTTTTGAAGGATCTACACGTTTTGGGATGTCCTGAACACGAATTGATAGTTTTTAGAAAATGTCTGTCTGTCTGTGTGTCTGTCTGTGTCATTTTTTTTTTTTTTTTTTTTTTTTTTTTTGTGGACGCTGTATCTCACGAACCAATGAATGAAATTTAACCAAACTTGGTATTTAGTTGCACCCTGACATGAACTGGTGCTGATTAGATTTGGGGATTAATAGCTCAACAGGTGGCGTTGTGATCGCATTTTACGCAAATTTTTAACACGGCAGCATAGGACAATATTCCGTATAAATGGGCATAATGAGAGTTATTTTAAACTTGTGATTGTAAAATTAATATGAATTATTGATAATAGTAGTAGTTAACTAGGGAAAAAAATTGTGCATGGGGAGGGGGCATCGCTTCCCCCTCTGGGGGTAAATTTTCACGATGGGTATCTTTCGATAGATCTCGTCAATACCTTTAAAACGAATGGTTGAACTATAAATCTGTGACAATTTGAAACAAAGTTATCGATTTTTTTTTTTTACGAAATTTAACCAAACTTAGTATTTAGTTGGTCCCCGACATAAAGTGCTGCTGATTACATTTGGGGATCAATAGCTCAACAGGTGGCGCTGTGATCGCATTTTTTTCTAAATTTTTAACATGGCAGTATAGGACAAAATTTCGTATAAATGTACATAATGAGAGTTATTTTTAACTTGTGATTGTAAAATTAATATGAGTTATTGATAATAGTAATAGTTAACTACGAAAAAATTTCTGTGCATGTGGGGGCATCGCTTCCCCCCTGGGGGGTACGGGGGGGGTAAATTTTCAAGATGGGTATCTTTCGAAAGATCTCGTCAATACCTTTAAAACGAATGGTTGAACAATAAATCTGTGATAATTTAAAACAAATTATCGATATTTTTTACTTTTAACAAAAAACTTACTTTTAACAAAACTTTTTTTTTTTTTTTAATATTGTTACCGATTGAATATGTATATAGGAAAATATAGAAGAAAGTCTTGTGGTGGCCACAGCATACTAGTTTTTATTTACAATCAAATAGAAATTATTTTTTTCTTATGAAAAGTTCTTGGAGCATCGTAAGGGTCAAGTACGACTTATAAATACTTTTTTCTGTTTAAAAAGTTCACAATCTTAATCATCATGATATGCTTATCTATATATCAATAGATACTAATGTAAAACATAGTATCTACTAAAGCATGAGGACGCCTGTTCTAAAAAAAATCAACTTTATTAAAAGGTAATACATGAAAATATTCAATTTAGTAATTAAAATTGAGTGACAGAGGAAGTTTTCGTTATTTTTCAGATTGTCTATAAGCTTTGACTATTTCTTATCTATTATTATATGTTCTCTTAAATTAAGAGGGCATTTGTAAATAATGACTAATAGATAAAATAAAATAAAATAAGAGTTTAAAGGAAAATTTGTACCAGCTATTGCGCCAGATAAACTCACCTTCATTTTATTATTATTATTTATTTATTTATTTATTTATTTATTTATTTATTTTTTAAACAGCAGTGTTTTTTTTTTTTTTTTTTTTTTTAATGTAAGCTTTGCAGAGGGATGTTATAACTGTGTTTATTGTTGAAAAAAAAAATTAAAAATTTTGAGGTTTTTCTGTTAAATTCACAGTTTTTTTTTTCTTTTCTTTTACTGTAATATTACTTTTTTTTTTTTTTTCCTTTTTTTTTAACTTCCAATTTCTATTTACTTTTTGCCATAGCACATTTAGAGTCGTTTAAAAATTATTATTATTATTATTATTATTATATTATATTATATTATATTTATTGTTATAGATATTACATTTTATCGCCCATTACAATGTATGCAGAAACTTTTTTTTTTTTTTTTTTTTTTTGCATGTTATAAACTAAAAGAAAGAAAACATAAAATAAATAAATAAATATAAAACTTTTATATTTTATGCAAAAACATTTTCTTTGTTTAAAAAAATATATTGTTTTTTTCCTTAAGGTGTCTTGTCGTAAAAAAATAAAAAATAAATATTATTTATGTTTGAATTGTGTAATGAAATATTTATGAAGTTAAACAACCTATATTATCTGCCGGCAGTGAAAAAGTAAAATATATTTTCTGCATAATAATATTTAGTTTTTTTTTATATAAAAATACTGTATAATTTGCCTTTTTCTCCAGGACATAAAAAAAAAAAACCTGAATGAAAAATTATGCATAAAATTGTCAGAATATTAATAGGTCTCCACTAACAAAAACTAGCTAATTTCTAAAAAAATATATTCCTAATAAAAGGAAGTATACGTTTATTTATGTTCTCATTATTTATTGATTTTTCGTAGTCTATCAGGTACGTGAAACATTTTATTTTTATTTATTTATTTATTTTATTTTTAAATTCAACCTGAATTAAATTAAATGTCATTAAAAGGATTTGTAAAATTGTATCATTTTTATTATTTTGTAAAATTTTATTCATAATCGCTGCATTCAGTAAAGCGTCCAGTTTATCGATGCATTATCTATTTTGAGTCTTATTACTAATTCTATATATTTATCTGGATATTTAATTATGCATCCTTATCTTTTATTTTATATTATTTTATTTTTAAAAATGTTTTTTTTTTTTTTTTCTCAGCATATTGAAATTCAGAAACAACCTTTGCAATGTTATATAAAATGAGTTTAAACAAAACAAACAAGTTAATTTTGGGATGTCAAAATATTAATGATTACAAGACATTAAAAATAAAAAAAAGAAAAGAAAAAGAAAATAATAATAATTTAGGAAACTAAAGATTGCGTGTTATGCTGTAATTTCTCTTTCTTTTGCAATGACTATATCTCAACTTCTAACATTAAAAACTGCTCCAGTTTCAATTTGCATATATATCAGAAAACAGGTAACGCTTCTATAGTTCAGTACATATGATTTTACCGAAGTCTATATTTCAGCATCTACTGACGGTTTTATTTGGCATTTCTCAACGTAAAACCAATTCATCATCACCAAGACCCTATATACATTTTTTCAATGCACACGCTATTTAAAAAAATAAAACTTTAAATTGTCAGCAATTCCTATTTCTTCACGGAATTAAAAAAATTTTTGACTGTATATTTATAACAAGTAACCGTACAGAATATTAATTTCTATTAAAATTGATTGAAGATGGACGAAATTTAAATACTGCATTTTTTCCCTATGTATTAAGTCATGTGGGTAGGAAACAGAAAATTAGATATTTCAGTACGATCATGTAAGTTTCAAAAGCGTTTAGCTCAGCAAGTAGTTTAGTATGGAGTATGGAGGTGCACCAGATGTTCGAAGATGAAATCTTTAAAATTGACATTTTACTTAATATCATAAAAAAAATTATATACAGTGGGGGCTGATGATTATAAATGAACTAACACTTGGATAGTCAGACATACGTATCGTTTCTTATTATTATTTGTACCAAACACTTAAACTAATTATTAATTTGGCGAATGACCGTTCATTTGGATGATAGGAAATGGGTTAAAATTGGAAAAAAAAAAATTAACTGGAATTCAGGTTTTGTGGTTCCCAGATCCCCTCCTCTAATTCCGTTACTACTTGACCAAGTCCTGTCGTCGAAGTTATATATGTATAAAAAAATTTTCAGCTCAATTGGATGATAATAAGTAGGAAAAAAATCATTTCTTATATTTGATCCACACGCTTAAACAGTCACTTTTGTATGATATAGAGTTTTCAATAACTAAAAATGGCTCATTTTTGGCAGTATTTGAAAAATCATACATTTTTAAAAGAATACATTTCGACACGTCATGATGGTAAGCATTAAACTGAAAAGGAATATTTTAAAAATATTTATTTATTGAATTCAAATGACTGACTAGATTTTTATTATTATTTTTTAAACAATAATCAAATACAACATTTTGTGTTATTACTTTTCACTTTCCGAGTATACATATATAGGGAAAATATTGTAATCATAATAAAATTTCTATTTTGAGATTTTGGCGTATCTATACGTTTTAAGATCCCTTGAGTTTACTTCCGCTATTTTTACCGCGATGTACGTATGTTTGTGTCTATGCCTCTATATGCGCGTGAGTGAACACGGCACTACCTAAACGCTTTACACAAATTACCTTAAAATTGGTACGTATGTCATAGGTCATAGCAACACGAACGGTATTGCTTTTGGTGACTTATTGACACCTATACTTTATTTTACAGGGAAACACACACATGCACAAAAAAAAAAAAAAAAAAAAAAAAAAAAAAAAAAAAAAAAAAAAATCCTTTATCATTACGGACAACGGCCTCAAAATTTATAAAGTGCTATAACTTCTACATGCCTTATTCGTACGAACTGAAAATTTATACACAGGTCACAGTCGCACGAAATGTAAAGATTTTATTGAATATGATGATGATGATATGATATATGATATGATACTGATGATGATATTTTATAACTTAAATTATCTTAAAATGAACGCAATATGACCCATAGTGGAAGATTATCAGAAAAAATTTGGATGGGGAACTGCGCGGAGTCCATCCATGTCAACAAGTTTACATAAAGATGAGAACTGTAAGTTCCACCATTTGTGCATAATCATTGTTGCTAAATGTTAAAATAAGTGTTATATAAAGTTAAATATTAACCCTTTGCATTCGAGAGGTGACTCTCGATCACCACTTGATTTGATGTGGCAATGTTTAATATATTTAACAAATGTCCTTTTTTGAAGTATAGAGTTACATAAAATGTTTTAAAAAAAAAGTTTGAAGAATTAAATTGTATGTGAAATCATTTATGCTAATGATAAGTTATTCAGTATATAAGAGAAAAATCGCCTCGTGCTGCTGGTTCGCCGGAGCGAAAAAGGCCTCGAGTGCAAAGGGTTAAGGAAGAAACAGTAAAATAATTAAATAAAACACGAAAGATTGTATATGATATATGTTTCTTCTACTTTAACACTGTAAACGTCTTAAATTCAGTTTAAGAAGTGTCTTAAAAGGATGATGCTTTTTAAGGGAAAAAAAAAAAAGGTCTTACTTTTTAAGATACATTTTTGCAACTGCGATTAGGACATTGCAAATGTTTCAGAACACCGCCATGTTAGGCTTAAAAATACCGTTATTTTTAAGGATTTTTAATAAATAAGTAAATGTGGCCAGCGATTCTGTTTTTCTATTAAGAATAGATTTTTAATTTTTTTAGAGCATTAAAAAAGAATAAATGAAATAAATGAAATAAATAAAAAGAAAAGAAAAGTGACTTTTACCCGGCTCGGGAATCGAACTCACTTTAGTCGTAGAATACGAAAAAATGCATTGGAGAACACAACTAACGTGAGATACCTTATTAATCTAGTACTACGTCGTCAAGTAACACAAGCGGATACTTTTTTATAATTATATGTATGCCAGTATTAGCGAAACACAGGTAGTTTTATGTTACCCGCATTTTTTGCTATAAAAGTATTCATAGTATAGAATATAACAGTTAATTTACATTATTATGTTAAATTTCATAGAATTTTTTAAAAATGCATGCCAAATATGTGAAAAACTACCCTTTTCCAGCCCTCGATATTTTTGGATAACGATATCTCTCTTTAAAAGAATATTTAAAAGAAAAGAAATTATGAACATGAATACCAGAAAATTTGTTTTACGTTTAAGTGCAAGTAAATATGTGGAAGAAAACACTTTTTAAATAGAAATGAATAATAAATTATAATAATAATAATAAAAAAAAAAAATAATAATAAAAACAGCTAATGCACAAATTATTCAAGATTAGCTTTATTTATTTATTTTTTACCGAATAATGTTTGCGTTATAATATGTTGCTTTATGAGTTACATTAAACACAATTCCGTGCAAATATACCCATATCCAGAATATTAAATTTAATTTCATAAACTAATATTGTTTAAATAGCTTACGCTTAACAACATATTATATTCAATGATATTATATTTATTGAATGTGGAAAGAAGTTTAAATAGGATAAGTATGTTGCTTAAACTAGATTCCATCTGAAAAATTTGCTAAGTAATGCAAGTGTCTGAATTTCCAAAATGCCTGAAAATTTAGACACGTTTGCTGTCTCAAATTTCTCATAGTTATGTGTTTTAGATATTTTTTTGTGTTTGAATTGGTATTTCAGACACATTTCTGTCTTTAATGAAGATATCTATAATGTCTAAGGTGTATAGTAAGACATTAACGTATCGTAAGTGACTTTTCCGTTGTTTTTATGTTTTACATTACGACCTCTTTATTTCCTGTGAATAGTAGTAATCAGTTTGTCAATTAAGATTAATTTAAATTTTCTATATTCAGCATTATTATTTGTTAAAATTAATTTTACATTCTTAAAATAATTGCAATTATTTAGTTTCATTAAGCCCGTTTTTTATATAAAGGAAAAATTATAAAAATTTAATTTAATTAAAATAAATAAATAAATAAAATAAAATGCGATTTGTTATAATTTAAAATATTACACAATATAATGCACACACACACACAAAAAAAAAAAAAAAAAAACTATATTTTTTGTTTATAATTATTTTACCATCAATATTTATGAAATGGGAAATTTAAAAGTCTTTTATAAAATATATTGAAATACATAGAAATATTTAAATATCTTAATAATAAATAAGTTAAATATTATGTTTTAATTTCTCTCTTATCTATTTAATTTCTGTAACGATATTTTATACAATCCTCCCTCACTTAATTAAATTAAATTTATTGTGTAAGCAGATAAATTTATCCTCAAATATGGAAACATCTTGAAACATTAAACTGCTAGTAAACTCACAAAGGAATCATGAAAGAATAGATCTGAATTTATTACTCTAGCACGTTTCTCTAAGGGATATTCTATCTTGTCTCCGTAATACAATTACCTTTAAAAACTGAACAAGATTTGCAATGTAAATATATGGAATACGTGCTCTCGATTTGAATTTCGAATATCTATGGGAAGCATTCACACTCTCTTTAATCTTAAAAATACTTCTTTAGAAAACAACTTTGAAAGTTATTATTTATCATGTAATCTCTAAATAACTTAAAACTAATTTAAATAAACACGTATTAAATATAATTGCATATGATTATAATTTTAAGAGAAAACGATCTTGATAAGGCTCTAACATAAAGTACTTATTATAGAATAATTATTACTTTACGTTCCACATTTTTAGAACACATTTATTTAAACTCGTGTTGAATGTTTTTACTACTATTATCAACACCATATTTTAATATTAAATCTGTTAAGACTAATTATGATTTCTATTATTATTATTATTATTATTTTTTTTTTTTTTTTTTTGTATCATACATAAAATTTTTAATTATTAATTTACTTTTATTTTATTTACTTTTTAAATTTATTTACTTTTTAAAACTTGTATGATGTGGCCACCATATGACATTCTTCTATATAAATTTCATGTAGTGCATAAATTCAGGCTGTACAAATTATTTATTAAATTATTAAATTATTTTCCATAATAAATGCAGACGATTTTTTTTTTTTTTTTTTTTTTTTTTTTTGTTAAAAATTGAAAAGAATATCGAAAACATTCTGTTAGATTTTCACAGATTTATGGTTCAACCAATCGTTTTAAAGTTACTGACGAGATCTTTCGAAAGTTAACCGTACAGAGTTTGTCCGGAAAGTAATAGGACTGATTTTCTTCCGCCGCGACTGTACTTCGGAGCGTGCGCGCACCGACTGGATCCGGTAGAGGGCGTTCCTAGCTAACGAAGAATAGGGACCCTCGATAGAGAGAGACTGGACATTGGCGCGCCGGCTTTTCGACGAAATTCTCCATTTTAGTGCCAGTTGCTTAATTACTTACCATTACGCTGAGAAGAAATTTTGATTATTTTACGTCATAATCGAAAAAAGAACTTATTTATTACATTTTTACTTTGTTGGGAGATAAATTGCTTTAATTTTGGAATACTTTAAAAAGATAAAAATGCGTAATTATTTATTTTATATCATGTTTTAAATACTTTGAATTCTCTTATTGCACGCTGTTTTACGTATTTATTTCCTAACATATGAGATAATTACATTATTTATTTGCTAGCTATTAGTTTTTAGGTTCTGTTGTGAAATATATTTAATATGTTAGATCTCAATGTATTTTTCTGATATATTTTAAAATACATATTTAAAATAACAATATAAAAATATATTTTTTGATTTTTTGCTAGTACGCAAAATGTACCAGATTTCTTAAAATAAATTAATAAAAATAAAGAAAATAATGTGTATATTATTTGCTAACATATGAAACATAAATTTCTTTTAAATAATAATTGCCATAATAAATTTTATATATAATATTTAAATATGCAATTATTTTTATTTATATAATATTAAAAAGAAAAAAAAAATCTATGAAATAAGCAAATGTAAATAAAATAAATAAAAACATTTTTTAATTTCTAAAGATATTACTTAGTTAATATTTTTACAAATTATTATTAATACATTTTTTTTTTTTTTTAATATTTAACTAAGTCATTATTATTAATAATGCGTAATTGAAATAAATAAAATATGTATTTTTATCTTGTAAAAATATTACGTAATTTTTTTTTTTTTATAAAATAATAAATAATAATTTTTGTTCTTCTGCCGTAGTTTTACATTTATTCATGAATTACTTGACAAAAACTAAGATTACCATATTTTTGTTAAAAATTTTCTAACTTTTTATATATAGAATGTATGTCCTCAGAAAAAATAAGGTAGAAATACTTTCACTAAGGTCAAATTGCTTTCACAATCAACGTATTTTGCTTAATATAATATAGAAATATACAACAAAAAATTCCTCCGTTTTCCGATAGGAATTGAAAAAGTAACCATGTCGAGGGTTAAAACAAAATTCGTTTTTCTTCAAATTATTTTTCTCTAAGACGAAAAAAATTACATATTTATAATCTACATTACTTTCTGCACAAATTTAGCACTTTTTTTTTTTCATTTATGTTGCATAGTAAAGCGTCAATCGCGAAGCAAAAAGCATTACGTTCTACGGGGATCGCTCCGAATTGGCACTAAGATGGCCGACTTTCGGTCAATGTCCAGTCTCTCTATATATAGGGTCCCTAACGAACGAGCGAATAGTCAGTTATCTCCGAGCACCTGGAGAGTCAGGACAGACTTTTTCGCGCGACGTGTTTCTATGAGTGGTGCAAGCCGAAAATGCAGCGTTCGTTAGAGCAGAGGTATGCTATTAAATTCTATGTGAAACTTGGTAAATCTGCGACAGAGACGTTTGATATGATCAAGCAGCCTTACCCAGATGATGCTTTAGCAAGAAGTGGTGTGTTTCGGTGGAACAAGGCCTTTTCGGAGGGCCGGGATGAGGTCGCCGATGAAGACCGTGTTGGAAGACCTTCGACTTCGACAAACACCGACAATGTGACTCGTGTGCGCAAAGTTTTGAACTCAGACCGTCGACTAAGTATTCGTTTAATTGCCCAGATGTTAAATTTACCAAAATCTGTGGTTCATGACATTGTGACGGAGCATATGAACATGCGCAAGGTGTGCGCGAAGATTGTCCCAAAAGTGCTCACTGACGACCAGAAATTGCGGCGAGTGGAAGTGTGCCAAGAAAATTTGAACATGTAACCCCCAATTTTTTAATAACGTAATCACAGGTGACGAGACATGGATCTTTGAGTATGATCCCGAGACAAAGAGGCAATCTTCCGAGTGGCACACGCCGGCGTCTCCTCTCCCAAAAAAGGGAAGAATGAGCAAATCCAAAGTGAAAACGATGCTCATTGACTTTTTTTACATGAAAGGCATCGTCCACCATGAATTTCTTCCTCCTGGACAAACCGTCAACGCCAAGTTTTACGTGGAAGTGCACAAGAGACTCAAACGAAGGGTTAATCGGGTCCGACAAGACATCGCATCCGACTGGAAGCTGCACCACGACAACGCCCCGGCTCACACCGCCTTTCTTGTAAACAGCTACCTGACCAAGGCCGGCATCCCAACGCTTCCGCAGCCGCCCTACAGCCCAGATGTGCCCCCCCCCCCCGGACTTCTTTTTGTTTCCTTGCCTGAAAAGGTCGATGAAAGGCAAGCATTTTGAGACAACAGAGGGGATCCAAGCAGCTTCCACCGCAGCTCTCAAGGCTATTCCTGAGAATGCCTTTCGTGACGCCTTCAATGCTTGGAAATCACGCTGGCAGCGCTGCATCGACGCAGAAGGAGCCTATTTTGAAAGTTTTTAAAGAATTGTAACGACTGGCTCAATATTTTTTTTTTTTAAATCGACTCCGTCCTAATACTTTCCGGTCAAACCATGTATGTAAAGTGCAAAATTGACTGAAAATTCTAGTATATTAGGATTTTCCCGTCGATTTGGCTCTTATTATTCCAGAAAGCCTTGATACTTTGCTTAGCTTAAGAAAAATAGAGGGTATGCGTTAGGGTGGTTCGAAAAAAACTTTTTTTTTAATTTCAGATCGCTATAGTGCACAAAAGTTGCCATTGGTATAGACATGAAAAAAGCACTAATTATTATTTTTTAATAAATTTATCTTCCGGTCGCGCAATGCCATCAAAGTTAGCAAAAAAAATGTGAAAAACCTTAATTTTTCCTAAATTTTATAAGCACCCCATATGGTTTTAATTGCGTTCCTATGCTATGAATTAACTGCTTAAAGTATATAAAATCAATATATATGCACTTTTTATACATTTGTTTTATATCTTCCGGTCGCGCAACATAGTACAAAATGAGCAAAATTAGTAGTTTTTGCAAAATTTCAAAGTTTGACTGTTTAGTACATTTTAATCATACGACTTTTAGAGATGCTATAGTTTAATTCTATTACAATAATATATTTAAAATCCAAGCATATAAGATAAACGTGGCTATAAGATAGACGTGGAGTACGTGACGAATGCCAGCGATGCGCGCGCAACGCTGCCAGTCGCAGCCATTATCGTTTCCCGGTATTTTCTTCAGTCTGCTCATGCCGCTAGCTCTAGTCAGTACTAGATTGTGTTGTGCTTAAGTCCGTATTCTACTTTTGCGTTCAGTGTTTGTACTTGCATACGACAGTTATTGATACAATGAATGTACCAATGAAAGTTGGTATAGGTACAATAACTAGAAAAGATTTTGAGTGCCCTATTTTTAGTCGCTCACGAGACTTGTTGCACAACAAGCTTCCTACTCATGAAAATGTCTTTCGCCGCTGCTTTCAACAGAGATTCAACCTAGCTGTGGCAATAAACAACAAGAGTGTATCTTTTTCAAGAGTAGCCTCAACAGTAGCAAAGAAAATTATCAGTTTATATGACAAAGCCTCGATCCCACCTGTTACGGAGTACAGAGTCATCTAGCTAATTAGTTCTTACTACGAATCATAAAGTAAACTCAAAATGTCGTTTAATCGTGACAAAGATAAACCAGCATTCAAACTTAAACTTGACAATTTCAAGGAGAAAGGATGCTCTCTTTTTGATGTCGCGGCGTGTAAATGTGCAAGTACATAAACCTTAATTCCAAAGGTGGAATATTTTTTATTCTTTCACAAATGCAGTTCACACTTAGAGGATATACTCATGTATCTGGAGATTTCTTACACGAACAGTCATTAGCAACAATTACACATTTACACGCCGCGATATCAAAAAGAGAGCATCCTTTCTTCTTCAAATTGTCAAGTTTAAGTTTGAATGTTGGTTTATCTTTGACACGATGAAACGACTTTCTGAGTTTACTGTATGATAAGTAGTAAGAACTAATTAGCTGGATGACTCTGTACTCCGTAACAGTTGGGCTCAAGGCTTTGTCATATAAACCGATAATTTTCTTTGTCACTGTTGAGGCTTCTCTTGAAAAAGATACACCCGTGTTGTTTATTGTCACAGCTAGGTTGAATCTCTGTTGAAAGCAGCAGCGAAGGACATCTTCATGAGTAGGAAGCTTGTTGTGTAACAAGTCTCGTGGGTGACCAAAAATAGAGCACTTAAAATCTTTTCTAGTTATTGTACCTATACCAACTTTCTTTGCCACATCCATTGTATCAATAACTGTCGCATTCAAGTAGAAACACTGAACGCAAAAGTAGATAGAAAAATAAGGACTTAAGTACAACACATTCTAGTACTGATTCGAACTAGCGGCATAAGCAGACTGAAGAAAATAGCGGGAAACGATAATGGCTGCGACTGGCTGCGCTGCGCGCGCATCGCTGGCATTCGTCACGTACGCCACGTCTATCTTATAGCCATGTTTATCTTATATGTTTGGATTTTAAACATATTATTGTAATAGAATTAAACTATAGCATCTCTAAAAATCGTATGATTAAAATGTACTAAACAGTCAAACTTTGAAATTTTGCAAAAACTGCTAATTTTGCTTATTTTGTACTATGTTGCGCGACCGGAAGATATGAAACAAATGTATAATAAGTGCATATATAATGATTTTACATACTTTTAGTAGTTAATTCATGGAATAGGAATGCAATTAAAACTATCTGTCGTGCTTAAAAAAATTATGAAAAATTAAGGTTTTTCACAATTTTTTGCTAACTTCGATGGCATTGCGCGACCGGAAGACAAATTAATAAAAAAATTATAATTAGTGCTTTTTTCATGTCTATACCAATGGCAGCTTTTGTGTGCTATAGCGATCTGAAATAAAAAAAAAAAATGTTTTTTTCGAACCACCCTAGTATGCGTATTGGATAAAAAAAAAAAAAAAAAAAAGACAGAAAGAAAAATGTGAAACTTTATTTTTCCTTTATTCAAGAGGCTCTAATATATATATATATATATATATTAGTTATATATATATATATATGTTGATTTATTGTTTTAGTTTCGTTAATATTGATAATAACGAACGTATGTTTGTTTGTTATTAATTTCTCTTCTTATACTAAACATATATATGTACATTATGCACATTTAATATATATATATATATATATATATATATATACACACAAAGAGAGAGAGAGAGAACAATAAAATATGCTTTACCTCTTATACATGATTAATATATATAGCAAAACTGTTTCTAAAATTAATGATTATATAGCCTTTATACACTGTAAACATAAATGTCTTAAGTTCAGTTAAAAAAACTGTCTTATATGGATGTTCATTTTTTTAAGCAAAAAAAAAAAAAAAAAAAAAAAAGGCTTACTTTTTCAGACACTTTTTGCTTCTGAAATTAAGACATTGCAAGTGTCTTAAAACTCCGCCATGTTTTAGGCTTAAAAACACCGTCATGTTTGGCTTAACAACACTACCGCTTTTAAGGCTTTTTAAATAAATAAATACATATGCATGCGATTTTGTTTTCCTGTTAAAAATAGATTTTAGAATTGTTTAGAGCATAAATAAAATATTTATATGAAGGGAAAAAAATCATAATACCCGGCGTTAGGAATCGAACTCACAGTGTCAACGGAAACCGAAACCTGGAGCCATGCATTGCCTGTGTCAAGCATTTACCAATCACGCCACCGTCGAATTCAGCAAAACATGTTTTTATGATAAAATATACTTCAGTAATCGCGAAGCAAATCGCAATGTTATGTTTTATTTCTAATTTTTTGCCATAATACTATTCATAATATTGCATCTTAAAGTTAATAAATATTATTATCTTAAATTTCATATCTAGAGGTCTAGAATCTTTTAATAATGCATAAAAAGTATATGAAGGTTGAAGCCCTCGTTGTTTGCATACGGATTTATTTCCTTAAAATCATATTTAAATAAAAACAAACTACAATCATTAATACCGGATTTTTTTTTTTTTTTTTTTTTTATACGTTTAGTTGCAGATAAATAAGTGGATGAAAAAAGTTTTTAAATTATTAAAAATAAGAAAAAAGAAAGAAAAATGTTATGCACAAATTATTTGTGATTGTTCAGTTATAAAATCGCTTTTTTTCTCTACAAATTTCTTGCTACGCCTATCTTCATACTTTTTCTTTTAATGTGAAAAAGCTTTAAAGACAAAGATTTTTTCTTGTCTTTTTTTACGAAAACGGCTTTGTGTCTAAGTATGTTATTTATGAAATATGTTAAAGACAACTGCATTAAAATATCATTTACATCTCTAGAATATTATTCCATGAAAATATAATTTCATAAATTTACCATAGTTTAAGTAGCTTAAGTAGCTTAACTTTGTATAAAATTATAATATATTTATTAAATGTGGACAGAAGTAGGATAAGCATATTTTCTTAAAGTAGACTAGCTGGCTTCGCCCGCTAGCGGGTCAGTATTTTCAAATGAATCACTAAAAATAATGAATCACTAACAGAAACTTTTAGTGTTAAGAAAAGAAATTTAAAAAAAAATCATTTCTGATTGGGTAAAAAGTCGGGCCGGGTCCCCACGCGCTGCGCGCGCGTATTCCTTCCCTGACCCTGCGTGCCCCCTAAAAAAAATCATTTCTGATCGGGTAAAAAC